>JANRGW010013797.1:0-17876 GCA_024733675.1 Psilopsiagon aymara
CTTTACTGTGAAGGTGGTGAGGCACTGGAATGGGTTGCCCAGGGAAGTTGTGAATGCTCCATTGCTGGTGGTGTTCAGGGCGAGGTTGGACATAGCCTTGGGTGACATGGTGTAGTGGGAGGCGTCCCTGCCCATGGCAGGAGGGTTGGAACTAGTTGATCTTAAGGTCCTTTCCAATCATAACTGTTCTATGATTCTGGGATTCTGTGACAATAGTGTACTCCAAGGTACATTTTCCTCCCTGGGGTACTGTTACTTTTGTTTGTGTCATAAAACTCTGTTATTTGGATCTTTTCCAGCTCTTTGTTTTTAAATATTTTTATTGATGGTGAACTTGTCAGCTTTCCATTTAGTTGAGCATTTTCTCTTTCCCGTACAGTATTCTTGGAAGGAAAGTCATGCTCTGCATTTTATGTGCGATTTTCTGTCCTTTAGGGGAATGTTACTCTTACCGATTTTTCCTTTGATTTTGATATTTCCATGCTGCCTGTTATTCTTGGTTGCAGTCTCCTACAGGGCTTTGTTTTAAACTGCAATAGCTGGATGATTCAAGTTTCCCACCATGCTTCAATTGAGAAAACAGTTTTGATTGTTGTGCAGAGTTTTTCTCATCTTATGCCATGAAGATATTTAGTTTGTATGAAAAATATAAGTTTTTAATTGAGGAATATGTTCTCTTGTAATGGTGAAGATGGCCCTGGAAGGGGAATGTTGTCTAAACTTGCAACAGTGCAGCAGCACAATGCTGCTCTGAGAGGAGCATGGTACAGGATTACAAAGAAGGGAGAGAGGCCCTTTTTGGGAATAAGGGGATGTTTGTGCTTCCCTTGGCAGTCCTGCATCCAAAATGAGAAGCAGCATTTTCATCCCTCACTGCAGTGAGAATGGTAATTTAAAGGATTGATGAACCAGTCATAAGATTGGCCAGTGCCAACCTCATGAGTTCAGCCAAGCCAAGTGCAAGTCCTATATACCTGGGTGGGGGCAAGTTGTGAATGCTCCATCCCTGGCAGTGTTCAAGGCCGGGTTGGACAGTGCCTTGGGTGACATGGTTTAGTGTGAGGTGACATTGCCCATGGCAGGGGGGTTGGAACTGGATGATCTTACGGTATTTTCCAACTCTAACTGTTCTGTGATTCTATGAGCTGGGGGCAAGTGTTTGCTGGCTGGAGCACCAACATTTATACATAAGCATCAGGTCTGAAACTAAGGGTACTTCCAGATAAGGGGCACTGAACCCTGAAAAATGGTTTGCTGTATTTTGGTATCTTCTGCTGATCAGAAGCAATTAGTATAGAAACCAATAGGTGTAGATTTAAGATTATAGTTAAGTATCTCTGCAAAAGGGGTCTTACTTGTCTTCATTCTTGCCAGTTTCGCAGGGGTAGGCTTACTTAGTGCAGTATTGATTAGGTATTGCCAGCTACCTGAAATTGCTCATTTCTTTCTTCATATATGCTTGGAAACTTATGAAACCTCAGTCTGAGTGTAATTTAGTATTGAAGGAGTTGATAGGGTTTGAGTGAATGGCTCTGAAGTCAAGTAAGAAAAAGTGGCAGGGGGGAAGATAAACAAATTCTTGTTAGATAATTATAAAGAGAAATCCAAGTGTTGAACCCTACCCTAACTAGTAAGGGAATACAGTTCTTTTTCTAACCTGCTTCTGAGTGTTAGAGCCAGCAGTCTTTGTTGTGTTCAGGTTTCCAAGGAGATGCAAGATATTTCTGTGAAACTGAGAAATTGAGAAATCATGGGAAGAGGAATTTTAAAATGCATGTCAAACCACACAATAATGTGGCAGGGAGGACCTGTAATATGCAGTATTTTAAGGGTAGAACTTTAGATGCCATACGAGTGAAATTGTCTTTCTCTCCAATGGTAATGATTAGTGTTTAACTGAGAGCTATTTTAGGATGATAAACAACATTCCTTTCATTTTTAACTGCTTGAAGGTGGGACCAAGTGCCTGGTAATAGATGCTGTTTATTCTGAAGTCTGCAAGATTTCTTTACTTGGAATCAAAGCCTCTAAAATGTTACTAAGAAAGCAAGTTTGTTTAATAAAGCTGGAGATGTACTTTTTGAGCTGGATGTTTGAGTTGAGAGTGTTTAGTGAACTGATCTCACAGATTGGGCAACACAGGAGTTTTTTGTGTCTAGGATGTTAAAGGCTACGTAGGATGATGTGAAGTGCTTGTGTCAACTTCTTGAGGAAACTGGGAATTTCCAGTTCCATGCTATTATATTTTACAGGCAAAAAGTATTCAGGTCCTGCCTTATGCTTTGGAAGTCAGGGTAGTTGCGGTAAGTCCCATGATGCCACCAGAGGAGTGGGCTAGTTTTGCTGACTGACCACTTGCCATCTTTTATGAGGGACCATGTGAGTTCATTATCAAGTGATGGACTTCTATGGTGGTGGTGGCATCACGGTTTTTAATGTTACGGGATGATTTGGTGCCGCATTGTTAAGGTTAGATACATAAGTCTACAGCCGACTTGCCAGCAGGAGAGGAGACTGAGTAGTATCTGTGCTTACGTAGTGCAGATTATGTATGTGTTGCTCTGTGGTCAGTTCAGACTTCAGATTTTAGTCATGCTGTTGTATATTTATTGTGGTTTTGGCTATATTTCTATTTAATCTGTTAATTTTAATCCTTTTGTGGTTTCTCTTTCGCACTTTGTCACTAAATGGGCTGATCAGTGTCTATCACTCTAGTTGCAGTACTGTTTGTGTGCCTCTTGCAGGGCTGACAGGTTGAGCAGACAGGGCACACAGCAGGAAGGCATCAGGAGATTCACTAGGGATCTCTGAATATTCAGGAGGAGAGGGTACACGGAACATATGATACTGCAGTGTGAATTACAGTTTGAGCTGGAAGCCTGGGAGAACTGCAGTAGGCACTCTAGGTAGTGTTGGGGGAGGAAGATAGACATTTAATGGATTTGGGGAGAATGTTGGCTCTGATTTTAGTGTACTTACTATAGTAAACTAATAACAAAAAACTGTATGTTTACTGGAAATTAATCCTCCTCTGTACTGCTTGTTTAGGAGAGCCAGCAATCCATGTCATTGTTGGATACCCAGCTGTCATAGTTCTGCTTCTTTCTTACTCCATGGATTATTAAGGGTTTTCTTTACAAGCAGTCAGTAATGTCACTTAAAGACATATGGAATAACCAATTTATTACAAACAAAAAAAAAGTACAATTAGAGCATCACTGTAAGAAAAAACTGTTTTAAACCTTTTGGTAGAAGAGCCCACCTTTTTATATGTTTAAAATCTCTTCTATAAAATGCTTTGAGTTAGCATATCTCTTTGTGGTAGTTTCATGCTGATTTTCACTTTTAAGACTTAGGTTTTGTTCTGTTGAATAGTCTAGGAAGGATTCAGCTATGTTTTCACCTGCAAATACTGTTGTTCTTGGGAAATCTTACTACACAATTGTAAAAGCTGTAAAGAGTATGAAACAATTAAAGGATACTTTATTGAGGCAGGAAAAAGGACATTTTCACCATCTCTCTGGGAATTCATGTTTCACTTACACTGATTTCTTAAAGTAGTAGGCCTCTGAACTGCAAAGATGGTGATGAGAGTTTTGTCTTTGCTTGAATAATAAATGGTGGAGGCTGAGATAATAGAAGAAAGCTCAAAAAACATGAAAAAAAGGTTTGAAAATGTAAAAGCTCAGGGAAATAGTAGCAATTAGATATTACTGAAGGTTACATTAGCTAGTGTATAGGGGCATTTATTATTTTTTCTCATGAATTTCACTTTAAATGTGCAGAAATGGTGAAAGCGTGTTGGCACACTTTCTGACCACAGTAAGAATATCCTTTTCTCTGTTGGTTTTGGCACCTGAGTTACCTGGTGCGGAGTGAGCTTCAGTCAACACTTAAAGTTGTGCAGACATGCTTTCCCAACTTCACTGCAGACAGCAAAGTGAAGGTCTTTTTTCAGTAAATGAGATTCCAGTGAAACCTCAAAGCTGAAAGGAATTTCAAAATGAAAATAAAATGATCATCTGTCAGAAGAGATTCACTGGCTACTATTCAGTACAGAACCTGTGCAAAATGCTTGTGGCTAGCTAAATGAATATGAATATGTTACATTATTTTAGGTTGGTTTTTTTTTCCTTGCATGCATAATGAGCATAACATAGAATCATAGAATAGTTTGGGATGGAAGAGACCTTAGAAATCATCTTGTTCTAACCCCCTGCCATGGGCAGGGACATCTTCCACTAGGCCAGGTTGTTCCAGGCCCTGTCCAACCTGGCCTTGAACACTGCCAAGGATGGAGCATTCACAGCTTCTCTGGGCAACCAGTGCCAGCGCCTCATCACCCTTACAGGGAAGAGTGTCTTCCTAATATCAAACCTAAATCTCCCTCTGTCAGTTTAAAGCCATTCTGCCATGTCCTGTCAATGCCTGCGCTTGTAAAAAGTCCCTCTCCAGATGTCTTGTCAACCCTTTTAGGTACTGGAGAGCTGCTTCAGGGTCTCTCTGGAGCCTTCTCTTCTTCAGGCTGAACAACCCCAGCTCTGAACAACAGTCTCTCTCAGCCTGTTTGATAGCATTTTGTTAATGTCCACTTTGTATTTAAAACTTTTCTGAAAGAAAATACATACTTTTTGTGAAAATCAGTTTTATACAAAAGGACTGATAAACTTTTTTTTTTCGTAGGTGATCAATTCTTGTCGGTTATTTCCCATATAAAATGGGCACTGAGTTTTATGAAAGGTATGGTTTCCTGCTGTGAATATGTAGTTTGTAAAGGCATGTGGAGGTTACCCTTCCTAACTTTAATTTTATTCTTGAGGACCAGCATCTCAAATTGCACACATCTTTTTCAAGGAAAGGTCTTGATTGTGGTATATATTTTGATACAAAGTCAGAAGTACTACTGTCTAGGTTAGTTTTAGTAATTAACATATTAAGTATAATGCTGTCAAATACAGATCAATCTGGTGAATGAAACAGAGATTTTGCAGCAAGTGGCGATTATCTTAAGAAGTAATTTGGCATTTGTACAGTAATAATCTCTGTACACGAAAGAAAAATTTGTCAAAATACCAATTCAACAGCTTTTCCAGATTAGTCTTTTAGTTGTGATGTTTTAGAAGGTTTATTTGATCATTTGTTTTAGAGAAAAGGTGGATTGCAGTATTAACTGCTAGGCTATAGTAAACTGCTGTGCTTCCCACAAGGAGTGTACATCAAGTATATCTAACTTGCTTTTTCTTTTCTCTGATGTGAGATCTCTTGCCTGCATGAAAGTGGCATGTAGGTGAATGAAAATCATTACTCTGAATGAATGCTACTTGTGTAGTAATACATCAGACGTACCCTGATCTGCCAGTTCCTGTATTGGTGCACATGGGGTGCACACCTGCCCTGTGGTGACTGAGCTTAGTTCAGGAATGCTACAGAGTTCTCAAGTAAGTGTTAAATTCCTGTGTTTAGACGCATGGTTATCTGCTCCCGTTGTAAAATAAGGCAGAAGGCAGGTCTGTCAATAAGTGGTATTTATAACATGCACAGTATCTGTAATGGTGCAGGCTTAATGCTTTTCCCCTTTTCTCTTTTGCAGAAGGTAGTTCTGCACAAGCTTTTATCTTTGTTTGCAGATGAGAGAAGAGGAAAGCAGCATGCTTTCCACCTAATTACATTTTATGCTTTACACAGGGACTTCTTGTGAGACCAAGGCCATGTCACTCTTGCATGGCCACTTCTCACCTGCAGATCTGTGTCTCCCATGAAATGCTGCCACTGGTTAGTTGAGTTGGGTAAGAAGTGAGCTCAAATTTGTCCTCAAACCATCAGTTTGGTGCTTGCTTCAAATCTGCATCAGTTCTATCTTCCCAGGATTCATCTGGACAGAGCACTTGGGCCATCTAGTTTAGGTCATGCTTTGCAGACAGAGTTTGGACCAGGTGATCACTGAGGTCCCTTCCAGCCTGGTATTCTATTTGTGCCTGAGAGGGGACACATAATTTGGCGTCTGCTTTTGGTGGCAGCACTGGTCTGTGCTGGTGTGAAGGGCTGGTGGGGCTGCAGCACACAGGTGCTGTGTTGTTTCCTTGATAGCATCTGACGAAATGTGGTGTTGTGGTATCCTGGGAACTTGGAAGAGAGATGTCCATGGATCGCTGTGTCCTGTGCAGCCATTATGTTGCAGCTGTTAAGCAGGTATTATATATACTTTTTGGTACATTGGTTCTGGCAAAAGGAGTTTTGCTGGGCCAAGCAGGATTGCTAGCACTGAAATCCAGCCAAGGCACTGGGAAACTTAAAGCAGCTCAGTTTGGTCAACTTTCATAGCCTTTGTAGGTAGAACTTTTTTTTTAAAAAAAAAAAAAAATAAATGGCGGATTTGAAGAAAATCTTTTTTCTTAACTGTTGTTTACTCGAATTTGGGGATTAAAGTTATATGAGTGGTGATCATTTTCTTACTGTCTTTCCATCAGTGAAATACTACTTTTTCCTTTCTAGGTGTTGTAAACATACTGTGATGACGTCCTGCTCTTTTTTTGGACCTACAGTTTTATTCTAAACTTGCATCAGCTGTAGAAACACAATAGAATAATGCTGCTGTTATGAAAAATGCTATATAGAGTTTGTGTGGTGTTAGTTTCCTTTTCCTTTCTTGCACTTTTTCCTTGCCGCTGACCTTTCAGTGTGAATCTGGATTGTGCTTAGTCCAGACAAAAAAAGCAATTGTTTGCAAAAATGACTTGCTATTCATTTATATTTACATTTTTTTATTGCAAGAACTATGAGAAAGAGCCAAAGGCTGGCAAAGAGAAAATAGTCAATCCCTTTTAGCTTTCCTGGTGTCTTGTATGACATTTTGTGGGTTTACAGGCAAAAGTGTAACCCTGGTCTGTATGATGGCCATGAGTCTTGTGTTTCTAGCCCTGATACAGAAAGCACTGGGGAAATTGTCTTCCCTGTTAGAGAACTCCATTTTGAAAGGGTTGTGAATTTAGTTGTTTGATGTGTTACAGTGCATAAGGTTATCACTAGGGAAGAGAAATATTTAGTTGAGGAACTTCATAAACTTTCCTGTTACTAGTAAGAGCCTCTTTAAGGTGGACTTTTACTGGATAATGTCTTTAAAAAGAAAATGCAAACGGATTATGCACAAGAAGGGAAGTATATTTGCTATGACACATACGTGTTATATGAAGTACTATGATATGCACTGCGTTTTCAATCTTTTCTGTATAATTTTGAGTCAAATGCATAGAAAAATGCTGGTGAAGCAACATTGCTTTGTTAAGTAACAGGATGTTGCCCCCTTGAGGTCCTGAATTTCATCTTGACTGTGGTGGCGCAGCATCCACACCTGCCTGTCTTCCTTGTCAGTCTCCTTAAGGTATGCCATTACAGTGCAGTGAAGAAGTCAACTTCATGGTGTTTCATGGATAGGGTTGCCTACGCCGTTTGCATTATTATGTGGATTGTAAAATGAGTGCCTCATGGATACCTTTGGAGCTAATTAAATGCCCTCCCAGGAATCAATTCCGTAAGTAGGAACAGCAGAAGCATGGTACTGTGCTACATCCCAGCAAGGATGAAACATTTCCTCAGCTGCTGCTTATGCCTTGGCTAACAAGTCATATCCTTTTTATCAGTTGCATTTACATGTGAGAGCTCTAAGCAGAAACCTCGGGGCATAGTAGTGCTTAATGTGTAATAAATGCTATTTGCTTTTTTTAATGGCTAAATGAAATGTGCTTTTAACAAGAGTCTTTGTAAACATTTTATACAGCTTTAAAACTGTGAGTTTTTTTTAAGAAGCTTGGTTAATAAAATGTATTTTCTTACTAATGCTGATACCCACAGACATAAACAAAAAAATATGGCTGCAGCTGAATGCTGTTCAACAATTTCCTAATGGAGGGGTTAAAAAGAAAGACCTTTGGCAATTTGTGGAGGCAAAAGTTAATCAGTGAGGCTGAATACAGAAGGTGACTATATGAAGGTCAGGACTAAGGCATATTGAATGGGCTCTGAGAGCCTTGTAGTGTTTGTGCACTGGTCCCAGCAGTCTGTTTCCTGTTAAGTTAATCAGATGCTTATGACTTTTTACAGCTGCTTAACCTGCAGAGGGCTAATTTTAGCTGCTTTATGATGTACAAGAGGCATGCCACATATTACTCTTGTTCTTTTCATCTTTACAATAAAATTGGGGAAATACTTGACTGAGGCTGGCCTACTTCCTCAAAACAAATCTTTAAAGAAAATATTGCCAAAAAAGCAAGGTTCTTTTCTTCCTGAAACTTCTCCCTTAGCTGTTTAGCATTTACCCTTGTCTTGCTGTCATGAGTCCTCCATTCAGTAATGATGTCTTTCATCTGCTAATATGTATAGACAGTGGAGAAGACATTACCCTTGTTCTACATCTGTTCCTTTCTTTACCTGTAGAGAAGTGTTAAAATCTATATATTTCATTAAGTTTTTTAAAAATGAATGCAACTGTTGTTTCTCTGTAGGGAAATGGCATTTTCATTTTCTGCTTTTAGCTCAGTGTCATACTGCTGTAATGATTACTTATGTTAGCCCTATTGGTTGCTCTGGTGAAAATGTGTTAGCAGAACTTCTTGCTCATCTTTAGATGCTTGAGAGCGTGTTTCAAGTTTGTTTCTCCCTCCCACCGTGCCAAAGATGCCACATGCTCCTCCACAAGAATTTTCAGCATTTGAAACTGTAGATTCTAGCAAAGGAGATGCACCAATTCTATGAAGTGAATAATCTCTATAATGGATGGCACGTGTTATGTCGCGGTGTTAAGGAAATTGATTCTAGCAGATGCTCAGCTGTCTTCTAGCCTCCAGCTGCTGCTTCACGTATGCTTCACACCCAAATTGCTTGGAAGGTATTTGTGGTAAAAGGGAAGGTAGAGTTCAGTGTATTTTAGATATCTTGTACTAAAAAAAGAATCTGATATTTCTTTCTGGGCTGTATCACTTTAGAATTGTTTGGTCCGAGTTAATTTCTAAGCTACATTTTACCATTAGAAGAAAAATAGTATTAACAGTCAAAAAGTCCATCCAGATCTACCCTAGAATATCTCCTGACAGATTTTATTAGGGAATAATTCTTTTTATAACATGGTTCCACTGTATTCTGAAAACAACCCACAAGTGGTTGTTGTCTTCAAGATTGTGTTTGTGCACAGTTGTGGAGCTTTGAGTTTTCAAACAAGTTTTCTGCAAAATTAAATATAACTTTTTTGCTTTTACTTTAAACACTATTCTTTACTAAATCTCCTTACTGACGTTAAAGTTCTCTTGCAATGTGTTTGACTCTATTCTTTTAATATCCAGTGAGCTATTACTTTAATAAAAAGATGTCTTAAAAAAAATAATAAATCAGTGTCCTGATTTTGTCACTGCCCTCACTGGCAGTTATGAGGAGTGGTGGAGTAAATAGTTGAATCCCTGAAGATATGTTATTTAGTAATAAATTCAGTGATGGCTTTAATAGCAATACTGCATAGGCAGTCTTCTTGCAAGGAAATTCAGTTCAGTAGTACCAGTACTATAACTTGGTCTTTTCCAGCAGTCATTATGCACAGTAAAATTCACAGCACAGTGGAAGAATGAAGTGGCAGTTACTTGTTCCAGTGTAAGTGGTATAATAAAAAATCGTGATACATGCAAGAATTTTTAATTGATCTTTTTATGCGTAAGTATGAAAAAGTAACCTGACTACCGAAGTGAAGGTGATTATGAATTAAATGACTAAGGTTCTTTGTTAAAACCTAGTGGATTTATTTTTCATACTGTTCTCTGTAAAACAGCACTTTTGTAGAAGGCTGAATTCAAAGATGCCTAACAGTGTTTTGGGTTTCTCCTTTTATTTAGATATCTACAGTAATATACATTAGTATATTTACAGAGCTATGGTTTAATATATATCTGGGAGGTTCTTAAATTGGCTTTGTGCATATGATTTTATTTGGTCAGATATGCCACCTTTTTCCACTTTGCCATTGTTTTATTAATTGCTATTTTGTGGGGTTTTTGCCAATACTTTGCTGTTCTGAAATAGTTGTAGAACTGTTGCTGCACAGTGATGCTTGTCTGACTCCTTCCTGGTCAAAATTTTCTTTCAGGTGTCCAGTGAGCTTCATAGGATATCTTCCTCCATTGTAGGTAGTTGACCTCTTTTAGCTACACAGATGTATCTGTATTGACGTACAACTATATTTTTATACAGATACAGCTTTACTGTAAGGGTGGTGAGGCACTGGAATTGTTTGCCCAAGGAAGTTGTGAATGCTCCATTGCTGGCGGTGTTCAAAGCCAGGTTGGAGAGAGCCTTGGGTGGCATGGTTCAGTGTGAGGTGTCCCTGCCCATGGCAGGGGGGTTGGAACTAGATGATCTTAAGGTCCTTTCTAACCCTAACTATTCTATGATTCTATGATCTCAAATATTTCTTAAGTATAATGTAAAGATAATTTATTTTTTTTCCCCTGAAGCTCCTCAAGTTGACATCTTCAATTATTACTTTTGTTTCTCACCTGCCTAATCTTTTCCCAGGAGCTGCAATAAATGTCAGTATCTGGTGTGTGGGAAGGTGGGAAATGACAAGAATAATGTATAGGGAACAATTTTTTTGAGCTGTTGTTACTGTGCCACGTTCCTTTAATGAACCAGGGTTTACAAGTACGTCTGTTCAAACTGGAAGTTGTAGTCATCTGAAATGAGGTTCTGTAGTAGAAGTTTTTGGCAGTCTTAATGATGGGTGGTGTTGATATCCCAGCTTTTGATGCTGCAGATGTATTTTTTAGAATACCTTTCATGATGACTTATCTTCAAAATGATTTGTTGAAAATATTGATACGTTTGGCGGTTCACAAGGCAGGCATTTCACACTCTTGGACTAAGATTCCTCCAGTTCAAAACGTAGAACATTTTGATTATGTAGAAGTTTTGATTACTTCAAAGCGTGAACTTCTGTGATTAAATGGATTTTACGGTTTTGCAGTTCAGAGGCTGAAAATAACTATAACACATCTACCTAATTCTCTCTTCTACTTGTACTTCCACTTGTGGAGCTTCGCTGTTCAACTGAACACATCGCACTTTCAGGTTCCCGTAGCCACTTTTTTTGCTGATGCGTATGGATTTTGTTAGGGTAGATCATGTTGCATGGAAAAGCCTTGGAAGGCAGCTACAGGCAGGGTGAAGTATTTCATGTTGGTGTGAAAGTAATGCTGTATCTGCTAAATAAACAACCAGCCAGCTCATTTATCATTTTCTGCTGTGTGGTAGCTGTTCCAGCTAGAGCAGAGTATCCCTGGTCAAGTCCGCTGTTGTGGATGCACCCTGCCCTGTTCTCTGTCTTGCCATGTCAATACAGTGTGTCCTTTCCCATGGCTTTCTGCATGTCTTTGAATCACTCTGCTCTTTGGGCTTCGTCTCGTGCTGCTGCTTAGTACTTCTGGAGGGTGTAGAGTTACTCACCCTGATAAGTACTCACTGTTTGAATGGATTCAGCTGCCCATTTGGAATATCAGCTGTCTGAGTTGTTCTGTGATGACTTTAGTAGGGATTGTACTGTGCTATGCCTGTATCTGTGCATGTTTTGAAAATCACTGAACTAGTGAGTGGTCTGCTCTGTTGCATTTCACATGTAGATTGTATAGTTTTCAGGTTGTGCTCTGTTGTTTTCTTGTGGGTTTCTTTTTTTAAATGGAAGTTTATTCTTCTGTTGATGTAAACTGTTAGTGATTTGGCATCAGTTAAAACAAACATTTGTGTTGCTGGATTTGAAAGCAATTTCTCTTCCTGCCTTGCTGTGTTAAACTTGATAATTGTTCTAACAATAGGGATCTGCTGCGTTTTTCTTCCACTGTCAGTAAATCTGCTTATTCTGGTCCAAGGCTGTATCAGATAAAAATATTCTCAAACCTACCAATTCGCAGGAATTCTATATAATCTGGGTTGTCAGGTCTTTGAGATGACCTACAGGAGTGTGTAGATTAGAGTCAGGATTGAGTTTTCTAAACAGGGTTGTTACTGCTGTTAATGTCTCAGAAAGATGCCCATAATGAGTAATTTTACGTGCCTCAAATCAACCCATTTTTGTCCCCCTCATGTTTCAGAGTCCTCTGACTTGGTGGTCTGTTTGAGTTTCTGGTTTCAATCTGGTATTCCAGTAGATGCTAGTCTCAGAAGTTCCTGGTAACGCTGAGGTTCTGCTCTCTTTCAAGGATGATGGAAGGCATTTACCCTGTCTCCTCCTTTTCTCAGGCCTTTATTTTTGTAGTGTATGAGCTGTCATAACTTCTCTGATACCTCACAGGATGATAGTGTAGTTACTCAACTGCCTTCATTTAACCCTGTTTCATTTCTAGTTGGTCTGAAGGTTTGCTTCAGGACTGCTTGATTAACAAAACTGGTTTTAACTCGGAAGGTTGACTTCAAGTTTACAGAGGCTCATTAAGTCGTCTTTCGTACTTTGAAGAAATTTCCCTTTCCCTCAAGTGGATTGGACGAAATTTCACCTTTCTATCTCCCAAGGATTTCTCTCTCATCTTTTTGATATGTTCTAAGCCTATTTGAATCCTAAAT
Source organism: Psilopsiagon aymara (assembly GCA_024733675.1). NCBI lineage: Eukaryota > Metazoa > Chordata > Aves > Psittaciformes > Psittacidae > Psilopsiagon > Psilopsiagon aymara. The sequence goes on from JANRGW010013797.1 coordinate 12,589, forward strand.
TTATGCCCCTCTGTAGCCAAGTCAGTTATACAACTATTGCATTATTAATACAGCCTTAGAAAATCTGTTGTTTGATCTCCTTATAAAGCATGTGAGACATTAATGTTTTTGGAGCTGTATCTTTATTTGATCGTCATGGGTGATAACCCTTCAAATATTTCACAACAAGAAATTAAATGACATGACTGAATAAGATCTGTCTGCCACAGGAAATCAGTTTGTTTTGTCATTCAACAGAGAATTCAGTCTTTTCCTAACATTTGCTTTGTCTTGGAGAAGACTCTCCTTATGTATTCTGCTAGCAAAGTAAGTCAGCCAGGCTGTTTTTAGTAAGTGTGATTTAAAATAACGCAGGTTTTTTTTTTTTTTTTTTTTTTTTGTGATCACTGGGGAAGTTACAGAGTCAATAAAAATCAATGAGTTGTTCCAGCTTTTACTTTTTTGACAGAAGAGCAAAAGTCATTGCTCATTTTTATTTAACAAGTGTAATGCTAATATTTGACTGACAAGTGTGGCTGAACTTGATGGCTTTTTTCCAGCTTCCATTGCATTAGGCAATGGAGAGCAGTCTTCAAATTTGTATGAAGGTATTCCAGAAAATTAAGAAAATTCAAGCATGACTTGGGAGTTGTGGCTGAAGTGCCTCTGCTAATCTGATCAGAGTCCTTAGGGGGTTTACTAAATACTTTTTTCCTGGACAAAAATCGGTTTGTAACTTTGAGTTATATGCTCTGCTTTTCATTTAATGACATTTTTAGAGTTGTCTTGGTTTCTTGATCACTTAATGGGATAAAGTATGATTCATTGAGGTTAGCAATGTTTTGATTCTCAATCCAACTCCAGTGGTTTGAGGAAAACTATATGGTACAGTTCAAAGTTTAAATGGCTTAACCCATTTTTGCCAAGGATTGTTTGTATGAAGAAGTGGGTAATAGTGATGGAACTCTTATTTCACTCTTCTTTTAAAACGGTCTTTACCATGAAAGTCTTGCTGGAGAAAAATAAATTAAATTGTCAGTGTAAAGAGTTCATATTTGGAGTGTGATGAAATGAAAAATCTGGTCCATTTCCAAGTGATGGGGAGGTAATAAAATATGTATGGCGTCATTTCTTGTTGTACTGATTTCTGAGAGCACTGAGAACCACCTTAGTTCTTCAAAAATAATTGCTGTGTAAGATTTTGCCTTTGGGGAGCTTGAGTCATTAGTAGTAATTTGGAAGAATATTAAGGTTACTGTGTAACAGTTTTCTAGGTTGAGTTAAATCTTTTATAGTTGTTGAGCTTTGCTTTAATTTACCCTGTGTGATTTTGTATGTGTATAATTGCCTGGACCACCGAACTGATGTCAAGTTAAGTACTAGCTTCCCTCCATCCTTCGCTTAATATGCCTTCTGGAATCTGGGTATTCTACCAATACAAACTAGAATGCTGGTTTTAAAAGATGCTGAAGGGCCTGTCCAGCAGATCTAAAAGGGCTTTCAAAACTTTGCCTGATTTGTAGTTTTTAGCAAAATTTGAGAGAAATGTTGACAATGAATGTTTGTCAATGGTCAAAGAGTATGTCTATCTTTACAGCTGGGGCAATGTTTGTTGCCTTGTGAGCCTAAGAGATGGGAAATATGTGATGCTTTTTGTGCCTTCAGTTTTTGGTGTAGTAACATATCATCTTGTCCAAAAGATTGAAAAGCTGTAAAATATTTGTAAAGACATTCATAGACCTTTTTTTCAGCACCTCTGCTGTTATTCACATGTGAGTTACCATCCTTTTCCTAAAGCATCCCCCTGAAAAATAATTACCATCATAGTAAATGTAAAGTGTGAATATAATTGGATTCTTGGTGAGTTTTGCAAAATGGCTGTTGCCTGGAATTCCTACATTTTGCTTAGGATCTGGGTCAGGTGTTATTCTGTCACAAAGACACCAGCCTTATGTTTTCATTGTGGTCTCCAAGAAGAGAGGAAAAATTACAACTGTAGTAGGTTCACGCATGGTCAGCACAAACTTAACTTCCCTTTTGGTAATGTCAAATTATCATTAAATGGTGCTTTCAAGCTTGTGAAGAATAAACTCTTCAGAGAAAAAAAAGCTTTAAAAAATCTGAGAATTTTTCATGCTTGTCATCTTCAGCCTAAATAGAGCTCTGAAGTACATCGTTGGTGTTAGTGAACTTTGATTTTACTGCAATTTTGTGTATTATGTAAAGTGAGACTTTAGATTAGCCGTCTATTAATAGTTGTCTCTTATTCTCATGTTTCAAGGTTATATTTGTCATTAGCATTTTTCTGTCTGAGCTCCAATTGCTAAGTACCTTAAGGGTCACAATTAGAGATGCTGTGTTACCTTTCCCATTGTTAAATATGCTTTCTATGGCGTATTTTATCTGCAGTGCGCAACATTATACTAAGTGTTTTGTAAAAAGTTGACTACAATTGTACTTGAAGTGATAGCTCTGTAGTCAGTTCATTGAGTGACAGCATGAAATGTTTAAGTTACAAATACGTTGTAACCTTCCTAAAACTGGTCTGATTGGGTGGTGATACATGCTGCAAATGTTAAAAACAGTAGCTTGCTTTTTTTAACCCTCACTCATGAATTATATTGGTGGTTTGTAGCACGCATGCTAGGTAGTAGGTTGAGCAGTTAAAACAGCACTTGATAGACAGTACGGATGATTTCTGGTTGCATTTTTTGACAAAGTTAGTAAGATTGCTCCTTACAATGACGTTTATTTGAGAGTCCCCACTTACTCACTTGATTGTGGTCCCTTAAGTGTTTCAACTTATTTTGAATATAATCCAGGAAATTCCAAGAAAAGTGGTTAATCTTTGTAAGCCTTAAAAAAAAATGTGTGTTTTTACAAAGGGACTCGCAGAAGTTGAAATACCGTATCAGCAGGTACTGTCTCTACAGATTCTGTCTTTGATTGCTACTGTTGACAATGCTGTTGACCTCATTTCCCCTCTGCAGGAAAATTAAGCAACTTTCCTCATGTGTAGTCATGCAGATGTGTTTACTAATAATGCTGTAAGGCAAAACTTTATGATAGGGAACTTCAGGGATACTGAACTTAAAGTAGAAGACTTAATTCTGGAAAAGGACACTCCCCTAAATGCTGGTAAATATACGTATATAGTCAAGGAAATCTCCTTGACACTTGACCTCAATTCTTGCAAAAAAAGACTCTTGATTTGCTTACGTTTTGTTTGTTAGGCTTTCTGCTTTCTTAGGTATCAGTTGAACCAGGATAACTTCACCAAAACTCTTGGAAGTGAGGACACAGGAGGTAGGAAGAGAGTTCTTGGCTTATCTTTCCTTATCCTGTGTAGTATCCTTCAAGAGAGTGGTTTTGCCCCCTTTTCGCTGTGCTAAGGTTTTCTGGCATTTTCCAGTTTTGGACTCCAGAGAAATTGCATGAAGAGATTCCTTGAAAGCCTCTTAGAGGCCACCTGGATTCGGTAATTTAATGGTCTCATGGAACAGCTGAGTTGAGAAGCCATTCTCCTTTGTAGAGGAATCAAATTTTGCTTCTGCTTCAGTATCTCCATTAGCATTTTAAAGTGTTTACCTACATCTCGAAGGGGGAATGTTATGCTTAGAGCAATACTGCGCTACATTTGGTTGAATCTACAGTGGAGAAAATACATGTATCTAGAGAACTTACAGGAGGCTTTGCAGTAGGATTTTTTCCCCCCTTTTGTTCTTGTTCCTTCAGAGATACTTAGTTACCATAACAACACAAGGTAAGTGTTAAATGCATGCTGAGGGCTTTTTTGTTTGTTTGGATTTTTTTTGGTTTTGCCTTTTTTATTTTTAGTTTTTAGTTTCTATTGCTGCTTATATTTGAAAGGGTATCATATGTAGAATAAAACCTCAGTTGCTGAGGAGCAATATGATAGTTGTGTAAATGGCTTTTGTTTGGAAACTAAAATAATTGACAAGCATGGTGAAATATTTAGGAAATGGCACTCTGTTTTTTATACTTTGAAGCTAATGTGGGTGTAGTGCTTATTAGTGTATAAATCTGGATTGGTGGAGGCTGAAAAAGGACATACCAAATATCATGTCTGTCAGTCTTTTGAAAAGGTAGAGTCTTAAACCACTTGTGTCAGCCCTAGTGATATTGCAGGTGGAACATTGTGATATATTGCAACTTGAATACTTATCCCCCTGACTGCTTTTCAGATGGTGGTGAAAACTGCCGGTCTGAAATGCCTACGCAATAAAAAGCGATGAAGCAGACTTCTAAATTTATTTCCGGTGCATGCTGTCTATCTGCACCTTTTAGTGTGCAAGTGGAGAAACTGCAAGTAATTGTCTTAAAAAACAATAAGCATATTGATGCTGATGAGGAATTGCTTCTGTTTATACACTGAGCTCTGTCTTTGGTACTGGTGAAGGTAAGAAGAGCCCAAACTGGTTACCAGACTTAACGGTAGTTAGAAGAATCTACCATGTAGCTGAATGGAGCAGAATGAGACGGTAGGAAATATATCTGATCATCTCTGTGTGACTTTGTGGTGTGTAAAGTGCTGCATTGGCTTAACTTTAGACTTCCAGAAAGGACATAGCTATTGAGAATACAAGCTAAAAAGCTAAGTTACGAAATAAAGCAAACGCTGTGCTTCAGTTTCTGCCGGGTGCTGAAGCTGAGGAGCTGACATTTCAGCAGCAGAGCAATGTCTTTGTAGAGATGATGAGTACACGCTGAGTCATGTAATCTTCAGCTTCAAAAATTAAAATTACTTTGTTGTACATTAAGTTTTTCACTGCTGCCAGCTCACTCTGAAAACTTAGTTATGCCGTATTTGCCAGTGTAATTTCAACAGTTTTGGCTGGCTTTCCTGCTTTTGCTTGGGTATTCTTTTTCTTTCTTGAAAGGAGAAAAGTGTACATAATTTTTATATCTGCTTGCCAAAACTTTGCTTCTGAACAGCTACAGTGTCACTTTCTGAGTTACTATGTCCTTTATGAACTCTGGGCTTTCCTCTTAGCAGGCTTGATTGCTCTTCAGAGTCCAAACAAGCATTTCCTCTTTGTGGGCCAGTTATAGTCGCTTGGAGATTAAACACTAATATAGATTCTTTTTTTTTCTTTTCTTTCTGGGATTTTATTTTTTTTTTTTGATTTTAAGCAAATACAGGCTTGCAATTGTGGTTTAAGCCCAGTTGGCAAATCAGCCACACAGTTGTTAGGTCACTCCTTCCCCTTCCTGCCCCCACTCCCTGAGGGATGGGGAGGAGAATCGAAAGAATGTAACTCCCATGGGCTGAGATAAGAACAGCCCAG
>JANRGW010013798.1:0-35588 GCA_024733675.1 Psilopsiagon aymara
GGGGGGGGGGGGGGGAATCTATTAAATGTAGCTCAACAGGTCTAAATAAAAGGCTTTCCATTTCTTAGGATCTTTGTTTTCTTAGAATCTTTTCATAGACTACAGAACACATCAGCTGTATGGATTCACATATTTAAAGCAGATGACCCCCTTTCTTGCACCTTTCAGCTTTGGCTTTAGTGGGCCCATTGTATGTCTGTAACCACATTTTGTGCTCCACAGTTAGAGAATAAAAGGTTAGATGCTTCTCTCAGCAAGTAAAAGCAAAGACAAAAAGAGAGAAAGAACATACCCCCCCCCTCCAAAAAAAAAAGTCATGATGGAACAAGAAGTACTCAAATTCTTCAGTTCTTGCAACATTCTGCTGCCTTATATCACAGAATCTGTAAGAGCAGCCAGGGAACCAGATGGAAATGTTGCTAACCCAGGGTTTCTTGCCAGCAGCTTCCTGCAGGTGCAGAAAGAGATAGAGCAGAGGCTAATGCGGTCTGTTCATTAATGTCATGATTTCCTGTGCCTGAAGCCATTGATCCATGAGTGGTGACCATCACCCTTCCTGGAAGTGACTTGTTGACCAAAGAGTCACAGTTTTGTGGCTTCAATCTTAAGTCTTTTGTTTGCAGCTCTCTGCTTAAACTGCCTTAAAGCACCATTCTGTACAGCCTTTTGGATAACAAGCTGTGTGGTTTCCCATGGTGTTGACATGGTCAAACTGGAATTCCTTTTTTGCTCAGCTAATGTCAATTTGGAAGAGCCCCAGTTAATGAGACGTTAAAAAGCCTATGTTGGCATTTAAGGTTGCTGATAAGATACAGAGATTCTGCATTTGAGTCTTCCTCATATAATAGGACCACCAGATAATTCAGGTTGGAAGGCACCTCAGGGGCCCCTAATCTCTCAAGCAAGGGACATCTTTCCTGTTCTTTTTTTAACTGGCTTTATCTGCATGAAGACATCACAAGTTTATGGACATTTTGATCCCAAATCATTAAAAGTAACAGGTTCAGAAGTACTATCCAAAACCAAAAGTTAAGTTAAAAACTAACATAATTAGGTTATGATTATGAAGATTAACAGTATAATTATTATTAATCTGCATACCCACATAATAAGAATTAGGACAAAATCATAGATTTTTGTTGCAAAAAAAAATCATATACATAAAAATTACATGAGGCTTCTGAGACTGCAAGGCATTTGTGATATAAAAATAATTAAACTAATTCTGAGATTCACAGTCACATGTACATCAATTCTTCCATAAGAGGTACATTTAGAAGGTTACTAAAATCTAAGTCATGGACATCAAGACCTTTATGTTTCAGAAGTCTGGTGTTATGGTGCAGTGCTTTGAAAACTTTGAAGTAAAAGCTGAGAAGTTGTTAATGAGTTAATTTTACCTGCTTTATAAAATGTATTGCATCCTGCTTTCAGGTGGGTGCATGTACTCCAGTAAATTATACTTCTTGTTGCTTGAACGTAATGAATGCTAATGACAGATAATGGTGTCTTGTTTCCAATTAGCACTGTCAAGAGAGACTGAGGTTTCTAGAGCTCATGATCACTGTATTTTCCAGGAACAGCCTGAGAACTTTAAAATAATATAAACAAGTTTTATTTATGCTGGATGCATTTGCTGATTGTTTCCTTTCACAGTTGGGCATAATGTGAACAAACTGCATCTCTCTGTAATTCAGTAATTTAAAAAAAGACCTTATGTATGTGAAGCCGTATTCTATAACCTGTTTTTATTGACATCATTCATTGTTCACTTTGCTAAAACATACAGTAAAATGGTTGCACAGAAATGAATATGATAAATTACAGTGAATATTCAGAAAGGTTTAAAAAAACGCACTAGTGGATAAACAGTCTGCCTCACAAAATGAGTTTAAATCAGGTATTTTGTGCTAAGAAACAAATTTTCTTCACTTGGCTGTTGTTCAGAACAGTTTCTAGTATGAGCTGGGAAAGGCTGCCATTTTGGCTGAAATCTATGAAAAATGTGTATTGTTCAGGGAAATAAAGTTGGGGCTCTTGGGTCACTATCATGTATTATGCAATGAATTATGTGTTTTCAGAAATATGTTAAGTATTGTGCTCATAAACATCAAATATGCAGTGTATAACAAATCACGTCCTTTCTACACTTGCAGTACAGCTTGTTTCTTATTATAACAGTTTGTGTATTTGGATTCTGTCGACAATGTATTTCAGTTTGGAATGTTCGCTGTGTAAGATTTTTATCTTACATCCTTATTGTTTGTATAATTGTGTGGTTTTCTCTAATAAAAAATGTGCAACAGCAATAATGTAGCAATGAATTTTCACCTGCTCTTGCAAGTCTTGAGTTTTGCTGGATATTATATTGCTGGTAATAGCTCATGGCCCTGCTCTGTGATGACTGAAAGCAGGACAGCTGTTGATAACTTACTGGCCTTTGGATTGGGTCCCAAATGCACTCCTTTTAAAGCTGACCTTTGGATGTAGCTGCTTTGTTTTGTAAAATATATCAGGAAGAAATATTAGCATCTTATCTGCTGACAGATGAGAGTTCTGGGGCTCCTTCTCCTGTAACTCCACTCACTAGTCAAACACCCTCCTACCCAGAAGAGCAGGCAGTATGCCAAAATGCTGCTGCTTGAATTGTATTACGCAAGATTTTTCATAGGGCTATCTGCCAGTTATGGCTGGTATCTCATCTGTCTGTTCTGAACATTTCAAGTAGTTTCCAAGTCATAAACCACAAGCTTTGTAGATATGACTGGATATGTGATTTAACCCTGGTGCTGCTAGCACTCTAGTTCCTCTTACATAATCCTGAAATTTTTATTTAACTTGCTACTAGAATCATTGCAAAATTGTACAGAAAGCTTAATATGATGAACAAATAAAAGATGCATTCTTCCTGTTTGTTTCTTGCACTACCTCCATAGGAGGATGTATGTATTTAATATACACATATACACATGCACATATACATATACATATATAATTAATTTTCAAGCAACTGGATGGCTCCCATTATCCTGGAAGGCAATGCTCTGCAGTGATTATTTCTTATAGAGCTCAGCTGGCATTTGGAAAAATCTTTAGAAGTAATAACTTCATTTTCATTCATGTCACTCATATGTCCACTTTCTGCAACTGCTTCAGCAAATGAATTTCATCTGCCTGAGATACTGACATCAGTGTACCATCCACTCACGTAAATTACTTCTGGCTAAATTACTAAATTAATGCACAGTGATTATAGTTGCATTTTCAATTCAGAAAACCCCACAAATACTTGTAGCTGAAAACTGACTGTGAGAGCTGTGCCTAGCCAGTCAGGGGATAACGTGTCCTGAATCAAAACAGCTTGAATGTGAGTTGGCAGATATGCACAATTAGTGTTTTCAAGTGAAATAAGCATATGAATTATTCTCAGAAATTATTCCAAGAATAGTTATGGATAGCTTCTAAATTCAAGAAATTCTGATTACAGGCGGTTTGTGAACAAAGAAGTCAAAATTAGTTTAAGAAAATAATTGTTACAGATTGGTTGTTTATTGCATTTATGAAATGTTTTTACTTGCACTCCACTGTCAACTAAGCTTCTCTTTCAAATGTAAACTAATATTTTTTAAATGCTAATCCAGTATGGAAAATTGCCTGAGCAATTCTGCTCTAAATAATGCAATATTGAGCTGATTGCCTGCTTCTGTTCATTTTGCAAGAGTCTTACCTCACACAGTGTCCAAGCAAAAAGAAGCAAAAGTGACAACAAAAAATTGACAACTGGGAAAGCGTTTTATTTTCTGTTTGATCCACTGCAGACAGAAGAAATAGAGTAGAATTCATGAAGGTTTTAAGTTTTTCTGAGCAGAGACTGATTTTTGTTATGTCTACCTGGTATCTGGTAGCAGTAGTAGTCAGATCTTGAATTTGGTATCAAGTACCAAAACCACAGCACAAACTGTAAATAATAGTAACAGTCAAGCAAAAATGTGAATAATTACATTTCCATTTCATTAGTTATTAGAGGTCAAATTTTCTGGATGTCCACTCCAGGTAATAGCTGGGATTGCTGATTATCAGAATGAAACTATGATCTGAAATCTTTTGATAACATGCTAATATGACCATACATAATTTTTGTTAATTGATTTGGAGAAATCTCCAGGAACTCACTAACAAAGTTTAACTTGACAAGCAAGTATTCTTTATTGCAGCGCTGGGAACAAAAAGCAGTGATAAAGTGGGTTGGCGATAATTAAGTCTGATTTTCCACTCCTTGACCCTCACTACTTTCAATATCCATTTTATTGATTATTATATATAAAACATTCAGTGGGTGTCCAGTGACTGCGTAAGGGAGAAGCCTGTGGAGAATCAGGTTTCTCTCTACAAGCAGTGAAAATGCAGCATCTTCAGAAGCAAAGCTGAAAACCTGTTTGTGTTTCCAGTAAAGATAAGGTTCCACATAATACAGTACAGTCAGCTTTGGGAAAATCAAGCTATGCTGAGTTTGATCCTGCATAAATGTTTGGAATTGCAGGTAAATGAGATTAACACCTCTTTGGCAGTTTAGCAATAGTGGATATTAAAGTAGATGTTCTTTTTTCAGACCTTATTTTTTCAAATAGAATTTCTATCAGTGTTTGTGACATCTTCTAGGTTTAAATATTTAGGGCCAAATATATTTTATGCTCAGTAGATAAGAAATGTGATGTGCTCTACAGTAGTTGTCACTGATACAGTTTCCTTCATGTTTTTTAAATTCTCACTAACCTGAATCTAGCTGGTCTATGCTATCATGTAAAAGTGTTAAAACACATTTCATTTCTGTGCTGTGTTTTTGTTTTGAGTTGGTTACCAATAATAATAGTGACATGTCTATCTGAATCTGTTACAGCGTGCCTGAATATTATGACTATGGTCACGGAACAAGTGAAGAGGCTTACGACAGCTACGGTAAGGTCTATTCTATCTTCAGCAAAAGTGTGAAATCAAAAGAAAAAAGTCTGTCACTGACAACTCAGAAATTACTTCCCCATACTTGTCCTTCTTTCTTTGCTTTTACAAAGACCAAGCAAAATGGATTTGTGTATCTTTAGGGTGAGTGAGTTTTGACTTATTGAAGTAGGACCAGAAAACTGGACAGATCATAGAATTACAGAATGGCTTTGGCTGTAAAGGACCTTAAGATCATCTAGTTCCAACCCCCCTACCACAGTCAAGGATGCCTCACCCTAGACCATGTCACCCAAGTCTCTGTCCAACCTGGCCTTGAACGCTACCAGGGATAGAGCATTTGCCACTTCTTTGGACAGCCTGTTCCGGTGCCTCACCACCCTCACAGTAAAGAACTTCTTCCTTATATCTAACCCGAACTTCCCCTGTTTTAGTTTGAACCCACTGCCCCTTGTCCTATCACTACAGTCTGTGATGAAGAGTCAATCAAGAGCTATGTTGGCTGGCACCAACATGAAATACTTGTTGGTTTTCATGTGCCTTAGCATGGTTTCCAGGAGATTCTGCCCATGATCCTGCCAGGCACAGAGGTGAGGCTGACTGGTCTGTAGTTGTCTGGGTCTTCCATTTTCCCCTTCTTAAATATGGGGGTTATATTGCCCTTTTTCCAGTCATCAGGTACTTCACCTGACTGCCATGAGTTTTCAAATGTGACTGACAGTGGCTTAGCAACTTCATTCACCAGCTCCTTCAGGACCCACAGATGGATTTCATCAGGTCCCATGGACTTATGCACATTCAGGTTCCTAAGATGATCTCAGACCAGATACTCTCATATAGTGGTCTTGACATAAAGTCTTCATTCTCACAGTCCAATCAGTTTCAATCAAAATTACAAAGCAGATTAATCACAGTCACAGATCAGTTTAACAGTAGCACTGAAGTTTCTGATTAGTACCTGAATATATTTCAGTGTTAATTTTCAGTCTGCTTGATGTGCCAACAATACTATGCATCTGTTACTGTCATATCCATCACTTCAACCAGCAAGTTTGAAATACAAACTTAATCAAAGTGGAAGGCGAAGGTGCTGCACTACCATGGGAACCTCCAGTTCACCAAGATAAAGCAATACCTTGTGCTACACACAGCACTATGTGTCGAGGGAGTGCTGTATTGTTTGCATCTCCCCGCTTAGTCTGTGTCTGAGCTGGAATAGTTCCATTTCATGGTAACCGAGGACAAGAGAGGAAAAGAAAACGTTGCTCTTATGTGTACAGTCCATTTTCTAGGTCTGTTGTTTGATATTAGTGACAATAGCATCTAGTACATCTTTTCGTATCAATATTTTTTTCAGTGCGTTTTACCATCAGATCATGGCACAGTAAATCTTAGTTTGACATTTTCACTGAAATAAGAGGGCAAAGCTGACTATTGTCAGATTAAAGACTGACCCTAGTATATTCAGCAGAGATGTTGCGCTTGGTTTACTGCTAATAATGAAGTATCATAAGTTTACATGGTGACTTCCAGAGCATTGTGAAAATCAGAACTGCTGGAATAAGAGTTGTAGTAAAGCGTTATATAAGGATTGCTGCTTGAAAGAAATAACTTTATTCATGCAGCTGTGAAGCAAATGTCACTGTAGTGCAAAGTTGCAGTTTCCTCTCTACAGAAATCACAAGACACTGCTGAGACATTGTCAAAATGATTGCATTATATAATTAGAAATAACAGTGTTTTGTATAATCAGTGCTCCAAATACAGTTGGGTAATACAATGTTCATTCAAGTACATTTTCAGTGTTAAAGAAGTAGTAACAATAACATCTTATCTTTATGAGTGCGTGTGATTCGGTTACCCTTTTTTCTCTTTCCTTTTTGTACCTACTTTTTTATACCTGCAGTGAAAGGCTTTTCCTCCCCTCTTGCAGATCCCCCGTCTACCACTTCTCTCAAATGCATCGCTGAGGTTTTGGGTGGTGCAGAAGAGCATAGTCTGAGCTCAGTAAGAATTACCCACTGTTTAACTTTTAACTAGACTCCCCCACACTGAATCTTGTGTGTTTGGGCAACACATTTAATGTCACTCTTCCTCCAATCCCTCGTTTGTAAAACTAGAAGAATATTACTTGTTTTCCCAGCAGGGGTTTGAATGGACTAATTAGCTAAGGCTTACGGAGTGCTCAGAGAGTGGAATGATGACTAAATTTATGCTCTGCATGAAAGTTTGGTGGTTTTTTTTTTTCTCATTTAGCAGCTGAAACAAACTCAAAATGCCTGGGTTTGCTTTGCTAGACTTGTCTTAAAATATATGGTTAAGTGTGGACTTTCTGTTGTGCCTAAACTATTTTCTGAGCTGCCATTTGAATACAAAGGTCTAGAGTAGTTTTAGCAATAAGCCAGAATGAATTTTAAAATTGAATAATATTGCAGGTTGCAATTTTGCTACTTTCCGAAATCGGATAAATTTATATGTGAGTGTTTGTGCTTCTGTTGGTTCACTTATTCAGCAGACTAGTGAATTTGCTAGTTCTGTGCTCTGAAATCTGTAAATGAGCTTTCTTCATCCCAAAGTTACCACATTTATCTGAGAAGGCAATCTGAATACACAGAGCTCTAGAACATACACTTTACTTCCTCAGTTTCTGAATTCCTGGTACATATACTGATGTTCTATCTGTATGTGACTTTTTCGGTGCCTCCAACCTAGCTAATAGGCAGCCTGGTGCCAACCCTTTTCATCTTCAGGTAGCTTTTACCCTAATTCTCTGTTTCCAGGAGAATTTCAGGATGTTTTGCAGTTTATTGTGAGTCTTCTGAACCCATCCCACTGTATGAAATCAGCTGTCCCTTCATTTTTCACCTACAATAATCAACACAGTCTTTCTTTCACCCCGTTTCAGTTTCACACCTTGTTTTACCTGCTTTAGCACTCTTTCTGGCAAAATCTGTAATTCAGAATATATATCTGAATAACACCACACACAAATGGCACATGAATGTACAATTGGTGTCTTCTTCTTGTCTTTTAGATGTTTTGTGAAATGACTTTTCACCCTTATCCTTTCCAATTACAGTATTTGAATTATCAAAAATTGTATACCTTGGCATATCTTTATTTTCTGCCGTGCATCCTCTTGCTTCCAACTTACCATTAGAGAGTACAGTTCTCAATCCTGAGAAGGTTTTCTTTTATTCTTCTTCATGAAGTAGATTTGACCAAATAACAACGCTATTTCATGCTTACAAACTTTTTTTTAAGTACGAAACAGAGCTCTCTGTATTTTGTTAAGTAATTTACAGCGCCATAGTACCCCATATGAGTCGCCTGCTATGAATTTTCTTTCTATCTGGACACCTGAGAAGAGTCAGATGTTTTTTTTGTCTCATGGGCTCTTCTAAGTTCCTTGTACAAGCGCTTGTGGAGAAGTCTTTCTGGGGACACTGTTTCCTCAGAAGTTCTCAAGATTTGCACATTTATGGATTGTTTGCAGTAGGGTTGCAGAGATCATAGGGCTGTTTCAGAGAAGAGCCCGCCTGAACCATGTTGTTCTCGTGAAACCATCTTTCTTTTGATTAGATGGAAGTGCTAAGCAAGAAAGGGCCCAAGTCATTTGTCTGAGGCTGGGCAAGATGAATTCTTACATGCTATTCACCACTGTAAAATCTACAACTTAACTGCCTTGATTCCTTTTTCAGTTTCTGATGTGAAGGTTCCTGGGAATTTGATCCCCTCCAACCAAGGAACGTCCCAAGACAATAACAAAGTCAGTTGAGAGGGAGTTGAGACAATAACAAAGTCAGTTGAGATGTAGAATCCCTCTATTTCCTGTGACTTAGGAATGTTCTGTGAATGAAAATTCAGAGCATAGAAACCCCTTATGCAGCACAGCTCTATTGTGATTTGATTTGCTTACCACCCAGTCTCTCAGAGGATCAAAGTAGAGACACTTTAAGCATTCCCTGAAGCAGCTTCTGGACACCTGGTAATACTCTACTAAGGAATTATGAGATTCATACAAATTTTTCTAGGATCAGGATTATACAGCTACTGCTAGAGAATTTTGGATATCATTATTCTGGGTTGAGAAAGATGAATTTGGGACATACGCCTGAAAATATCTTGTGGACATAGCCCTTATAAGCTTCTTCGTGTAAGTGATAAGGGAATATCTTCAGCAGGAACTTTAAAACTAAAATGTTAATCATTTGAAATACCATACAGGTTTCAAAAATGTAAAGCATCCTCACCTCTAATCACACTCAATAAACATATTTGATACTTAGGTCACTGAAGGTCTTGATATTTGCAGATACAAATTTAAATCTAACAGTCAAAACTAAGGTGATGACATCATTTTAACTTGATGATGTTGCTTATGTTTTAAAACAAGAGGCATGAAATTGGATTAACTTGTGATCAAGAAGTTTATATCTATTGCTCTCATTGCACTTTAATAATGTCGTGGTTTCCCTTCTGGCGCTGTTGTCATCTGATGGGGTATTTATTGAAAGCATTTATTTAAAGTTTTAATAATATAAATCCTTTGGGATAAAATGGACAACTAAAAATTTGGTAACTGAGAATCTTCCCTGCCCGTTTATAATGTCATGCTCAAGTCCAAAAAGCACCTTCACTGAACACGACCACTATAAAGGAAGTACCTTTTATAAACTGTCATGTTCTCATTTCTTTCTCCTTTTCCCTGGTTTTTAGGGGAACCAGCATTCTTGATACAAGTCTTGTGCTTGTTGTGCTGTGTTAGGCTATGTTAGAAGGATAACAGAGACAGGAGAACTTGCTAGCAATGCATCCAGTACATTATAAGCTATATTAATTACATCTGACCTGCCTCACTGTTGTTCTCTCTGAATCCTTTTTCTCCCTTGCACTGGTTGGAGCACTCAAGGCTTTAGTTACCAGTTACTATTTCTGTCTTAGCTTAGGCTGGGGACTCTAGTAGACAAGCTTTGCCGGTTTCTGCTGCAGAAGGTTGAAGAAGAGGCTCCTGCCTCCACTTCAAAAGGTTGAAACTGCCATAGCAAAGATGAAGGAAAGTAGGAGTGTGCCTGTTCTCAGATGCTATAGTTCACAGCCTGGTGCATATAATGTCTTGTGTATTACCAGGAAATGATGGTGATTTATGTTTTTAATGCTAGGTCATGAACGGCAGTATCTGAGAGATCAGTGTGCTTGGACTTCTGTTGTTACTACCAGAAAAGCAGAAACATTAGGTAGAGGGTGAAAGGGGAGGCTTAAAATCTGTAACTTCCTAAAGCACCACAATTAAATTAGAATAACTCTATCTGCCAAAGGCCTTAGGCAAGAGTTAGGAAGGTTAATCTATACCTTGTCACCAACACAAAAAGGGAAGACATAAGTGAACTCCACTCACACTGCTGCTACTACGCAGGAAAAGCTACAAGCCTGATTACTGCATGTGCTGCCATTGAGGCAGGGAGTGTCCTGTCTTCACCAAAAATTTTCGTATGTATGCGTTTTCTCTAATTACCACATTTTGTAGTGCATATTCTACACCCGGTTCAGCATTAAGGGCTTGCTTACCTGTAAGCAACTGATATTTGGTTTTAAAATAACTTCATCCTCAATTAAAATTGGAGAGCATAACTTTTTGGTGTAATTCTTTTAATGCAAGATACTATTTAAGTTGTAACATGTTGCCCCAATGATTTAACTACTTCACAAATAATTCCCTGCCAGTCACTCAGTATGAAAGCTTTGTGGTTGTGATAACAGTTAGTTTACTAAATTGTGCTCTACACAGACAGCACTTTATAAACAAATTCTCTATAGGACCAAGATCTAAAAATGCACAGTAATGTTCCACTACTTTTTTTGCTATCTTGCTTATTTTTTTAATTTCGTGTTTGTCCTTAGGAGTGTATTATATAGTAACTTTGGGGGTTTTAATAACAATGATAGTTTCTGCTTAACAAATGAAGTAAAAATAAATATATAGGGATTAAATTTGAGGAGGAAAGAACGTATGGAGGGTTCAAACATCAGGAATTCTGATAAATAGGTTGATTGAAGAGAAGTTACCTTAGGACCCACAAATTCTCATGCTTCATTACAAGACATAAGCATGTTCATTTCATGGAGAAACTCAAGTAACTACCATCCTAGTGTGAAAAAAACCCTGTATTGATTAATCTACGAGAGTGAAAAAGCCAGATGAAGCCATGCTGCAGTGTATGTAGAGTAGTATTTATATTTTTTGAAAAAGTAGCTATTCTTAGTAATTGCTCTGTAGGCAAAGATAAGATCTTCGTTCAGCTGTGAAGTTCAAGTTCTTTCTTCATTTTTAATATTAACTTTGGCATTGTAGGTCATTGGTCCTAATATTCATTATGTTCAGTGTGCTAATGGATTCTTTACCTATTTTCTTTTTTCTAGCCTAGTCTTAAAATGTAGAAAATCAGGTTCTCAAATAAGGTAGTGATAGACATGCAGATGTAAGAGACAGGTTGATTCTTCTCATTACAGTGTTTGACTTCACACAGCTTGTGACTACAGGCAGGATCATTGCTAACACTAATTATAAAGCCTTACTAGTATGAGCTGATAGTGCATTTATATCATCTGACCACATGTATTATGTATCTGGTAGAAAATATCAGTAGCAACGTACCAAAGAAAACTTTCTTTGGTTTCTAAGTCTTGGAGGATCTTAGCATTGATTAGGCATCTCAGAGGCAACAGGACACAGATTGTGCCTTTATGGTCGGGTTTTTCTGCTGTGCCTCTACAGAGCACCTGGCAGACAAGTTACCACATGCCCTGTACTTCTCCACTAGCATAGGATCAGGAGTTCTCTTCTGAATCAGATTTTCCATTGTCTTCATTTGTTGCTCTTCTTTTCACAGCACTGAGTGGGCTCAAATTTCAGGACTTCTTGTTCAAAAATAAACCAGAAGACACTTTCCCTCTGTGCGAATTCAGTTCAGAGGCTCAAACTAGGGCCAGTCTGAAATGGAAAGTCTCTGAAAGCCATATAGTGTGAGCATCAGGTCCTCAGCGTCAGCTGTTTCACTCTGCAAATCATTCCTATTTGTACACACTGTGTGCCAATATTGGTATAGCACCTGAGTCCTGGTGCCTCTCCAGTTGCCCAGACTTACAACCTTGTTATGCGTGCCATGCTTCTGTCCCTGCTGTCCTTGTTTCAGCGTGTATGACCACCTTTATTCTGGGCCAATAGAGGCATCTGGTCATTCCCTGGGTGTGAGATAGGCAGGCACCCAGCCCTGGAACTCAGAAGTGCTCCTGAGTCTTCCTGTACAGTGCTGTTTTTCTTTCACCAGAAACAGAAGTCATTGAAGACTTCTGCTGCATAGGGACAGAAGATATACCAAATAAATTGCCCTCTTTTAATCTTCTATTTCAGTCATTCCTATACTGACTATGGTATCAGAGATCCAGTTTCTACTCTGTGGGACAGAATGAACTGTCAAAAGCATTTCCTTCATTTTCTGCAAAATGTAATCAATTCTTTTACTGGAGGAATCACCTTAGCTGTCTCCCAAATAGTATTCATTCCCTTAGAAGAGATTTATGATTTTCATAAGAGCATGATTTTGAAGTTCTGCAGGAAAAGGAGCATATTTTGAATTGGCTATGACAGCTACTGTGGGGATGATACTGAAGTTATTGCTGTTTTGTCAAATCAGTGTTTTAATTAGGCTATAATTCTTTAGAAAGTTTCATATTTAAATCTTTCACATTCTTTTAACTGACTGTATATCCTGAAACTTTTGCACTTCAGTTATTCTGCTACAACACTGAAAAAAGTCCACATGTAGCATGAGAAAAAAGAATGCTTTTAATTTATAGCGGCTTGTTGTGCTTCCTCTATTACTCCTGAATTATAAATCATTTTCTATAACAGAATAAGTCAATCATGCAAAACTTTCTTATGTAGTATTTCAAATGGTAATTTCACTGCCTTTCACAATGGGAACCATAGAGTGGAGTATCATAGAATCATAGAGTAGTTAGGGTTGGAAAGGACCTTAAGATCAGCCAGTTCCAACCGCCCTGCCATGGGCAGGGACACCTCCCATTAAACCATATCACCCAATGCTCTGTCCAACCTGGCCTTGAACACTGCCAGGGATGGAGCATTCACAACTTCTCTGGGAAACCCATTACAGTGCCTCACCACCCTTACATTCAATGAAAGTCGGTATCAGCAGTGGAAACTGGTAAGCTAAGATCACTACAACCAATTGTTTTAATGTATTTATGAATTGTTAGAGATGTATTGTCTGCAAAGCATGTCTGCTACAGCAAAATGTCAAAAGGCAGCAATTTATTTTACTGAGGAAATATAAGATTACATATCAGTCTCCACAAAACCATGTTTGGACCAAAAAACCCCATGCCTTTTATGCTTCTTTGATGGTACCTTCCGCGCAGAAGAAGTCTTTCTTCCTTTATTTCAGCCCTGCTCATTTTTTTTAATATGAAGGCTTTAAGACTGTAAATCTTAAGTACAAATAGGCATGACAACATAAAAAAATTGTCATGAGTTATGCTGTGGTAAAAATATCCAAGACAGAAGTCCTGTAATAGTGATGTGCATGTGTTGATGACCATTTATATAATTCCAGACACAGTATAACGTTTCATGTTCACCATAAAATTATAGGAAAATAATTTACTGAAAATAAGAGAAAGATAAAATTCTCTCCACACTGTCACATTCACACTCTCCTCTCAGCAGCGCTGATAGTAGTCTGTCTCCTGTTGCAGTTTCTCAACTACTAGCTGTGTACTCTGATGCTGCTCCTTCCCTGTCTGAGGTAGATGTTCACTGCAGCAGTGTCTGAAGCTTTTTAAGAAATCTTCTCCAGTCACCACTGCTCCTCTTGCTCCCATTACTTTACCCCCAGGGAGAACTGACAGAGTGGATGAGCACTCCTCATCCAGTCCAGTGCTAAGTCAGCTGAAGGATTTTTGTGATTCTCCACCAACAGTTTAAGCCAGGGCAGACCACAATGCTGAAGCATATTTGCAGTACCCATGCAGTCTAATTTGTTAGCCCTCCTGAAGAGAAGGGGCTGTCAAGCATAGGGACAATAGTTTTTTAGAACAGTTACAGATAAGTTCAGAAATACGCTATTAAATCACAAGGTTTTCCTAATATTTCTAGTCTTCAAACCATATATACTGTATAAGCAATAGGTTTAGTGAAATAAGTGGGTTCTAGCGTGTTATAAGTTAGCAACAGTGGGTTTGAGCCTGTGTTTTGAAAACATTTTTGTCTTCCGACAAGATTCTACATTTCGAATAAGAAAGGTACCATTTGTGGTTTGAAGGATAGCCACTTCGGTTATTCTCACAAAATCATAAAATACATCGATACACTGGCAGAACATCCTGTGTGTGTTTCAGGCTTTGCAGATAAGAAAAAGAGAGCAGAAGAGAAAAAAATAAATGTAGATGTTCTCCTTGAAAAACAAACAAAGACAAAACTGGTTCCTGAATTTTTGTCTACAGTAATACTTCTCCAGTTATGGCACAAGAAAAGTGCAGCTGTCTTCTGTGTGAATTTATGGGGTGAAAGCTTGGCATTGCTAATGTTAGTTGAACTTAGTCATTAGCTTGGGTAGGGCAAAGTTTCCAGCCATTGCTTAATACTTTGTCTCCACCCATCTTTTCAGGGAGAGAGAAGTTTGGAGGCTTACTAGAAGAAAATTATTCTCACTGTTCTCATTTTAAAGTTAAATGTCTGGTTTCTATTGGTTCTTCTACTCAGCATATCTATAACACTTTTCTCTTACAGCTCAGGCAATTAATTACATGTCAGAACACCCTAGGGAAGTAAGTATTCCTGTCTCATTCTACCACTGAGGAAGCCATACCACAAAATATTAAACAATTATCCAAGGGCACTGAGCAAACAAGGAGTAGAGCTACTAATCACAATTCCCAAATTCCACTTACGTCCATCTCTAGTGTGGTGTGCTCTCTCCAAATATCTGCAGTATAATGACTTTGCAAAGAAGATTTTTTTTTTTCCTCAAAGGAGTGAAAACTTTTATTCTGAACTAAAAGCAGTTTCTATGTTCTTAATGCCACTGAAAGCTAATAAATAAAATTATGCCATTATATTAATTGCTGTTGTATACTTCTTAAGTATCTAAACAGAATAGCTCTTTTTATCTCTTCTTGGCTACCTGTCCCAAAATAATTGACCAAAGATTAATAAAATTGTGCCTCAAAATTGTGGGCAAAATTCAGATGTTAAATTATTTACCAGAAAGAAGTGATCAGGTCTTTATTACAGAGTATAAACAGTGAATATAAATGTTAGATTATTAGAAATAACATATTCATATGCAAATCACGTGCTATTAATATGTATTTTTCATTTAAAAGCATCTGTTCATATGATATGTGCTTTAATTACTCTTATTGTTGCCTCTTTATTAAAGAGTTTTACCCAATTCTGGAAAATTCCATGACAAGGATGCAGACTGAAGAGTGGAAAAAAAGTGCTCTGAATATGTGCTTTTCTCCACTCTTGTACTGCAAGACATTTTTTTATGTGATGATATCCACTGCTTGGGGATGGACCCCTATAAATTTTCCTGTGCTTTCAGTACTGCATAGTAGTAAGACAAACAAGTTCATATACTTCAGCAACTGTTAAAATTACACCATTTGGTAACCCCACATTCAAAGGAATTTTTCTGGTTAAAAACTGTGACCTTTTTTTCATTTTGACTCTCCAGAAAGAAAAAAATCTTACTTAAATCTTGTATTTAAAAAGTAAATCAAAGCTACTGAGTCTACTAGGAATTGATCAAACAATAATCTTTAAAGATAGTCTTCACTAATATATCAATAACGTCTATAAAAGATACTGGAAGTATTTATATAATTTAATGAACATGGTAGCTAAGAGTCAATCTGAATTTTAAAAAGTAGTGCGAAAATACTAACGTATAATTTCAATCAATCATAAACCAAGGGTACTGATTGCCTGTGATAATAGCAATTACTTTATGTATCCTAAGGGTGAGCTTCAAATATTGATTCACAGGGAGCATACAGCAAATTGAAAGAAGTATCCAGGGTAAATAAAGAGGCTGTGCCCATGACTTCATATTTCTTATCAAGTTAGCTGCCCAGACTTTGCTATGACACTCATTAGTGCACCTAAAATAATCCTCATGTCCAAGCATACTCAGATTAAAAGCATAAAGTCATTTCCTACTATAAAAGTATTGCCAGAAAGACTGTACATTTCACCTGTATATGAATGTGTGGCAGTCCAGAGGTGGGGTAGGGGATTCAAATGGAACAAGAAATCGGTTTGTCTTTGTGTTGTACATTTAGTGAGTAATTTTACTACTTTAGTCACTTTCATTTATATAAATAAAGCTGCTCTTTTTTTTGTCTAAATCTTACTTATCCCCAGGGCCTCTCTGCAAATGCAGTGACACTTCAGGAAAGGGCAATTGAACCTGAAGCACTTTTACAGCAAAATGCCATTTTTTAAAGGGTGCAATGAAACCTACTGCAAAGGCAGGCTTTTTAAATTTACTATATGGAAACAGATTGCCTGTAGGAATGAGTAACCTGAGGATTTAGAACTGTATCATATTGGCTGCCACTTCTTTAACCCTCTAGGCAATAGCTTTCCACAGTAGACTTTGGTTTCTTGTGGCTGTAAAACCCCTGATATTCAACAAGAGAACATCCTGAGCAGCTTAAAGAAAATGAAAATAAATGAAGTGCACAAAAAAAATCACACCAGGAATGTTTCTTGTACATAGCAAGATCAGCAGGTACCAAATCTTCTCAAGAGATGTCCACTCCAAATACACGTTAGCCTGAGCCTCTGTTCAGCTCTGCAGCTCCCCCCAAGCGTTCCCCTCACATCTCAGGGCAACAAGATAAGGAAACGTCGTTGCAGAGAAGACATCTTGCAGAGAAGAAATAACTTCCAGAATTTTAACAGGCTTTTTTGTGGTTTATATTTTCATTTTTCTGTTTTCGTAGAGCATTATCTGTTCACAAAATCAATCTTTGCTCACCATTTTAACCATTCAGGATTTTATTATAGAGTCAGCTAATTATTTTCTTACTGCCCACAGAAGTCAACAGTGATTAGCAAAAAAGAGATACCAACAACAAAATTATGCCCATTAAAAACCAACAGGCTCATTAACTAAAATGTTTTCATTTCATCAAACTTTTGTTTTGCTCACTCCTGGAATTTTTTGAATATAGGTCATTTTTTGCAGTTGTAGATCTGTAGCAACATTAGATACCCCAATTAGTGAGGTAAAAAATTGGCAAGTATTCTGATTTTTTTAAGGGTGCCACAGTGTTTCTTTTCCTGCTAAATGAAACTGCATATATATTGAATTCCATTTCTTCAGGGAAAACTTTTAAAAGTCTTTAAATGTTATTTAAAAAATTGAAATAAGCAGCAGCAACTTTTAAATTTCAAAGGCGAATGGCCAGAAAGAAAAATTCTTTCTTAATATGAACAGTGCTTTTATTCCTCTTTAAAATGAAGTTTGGACAATAGGGAGGTCAGTAGGTATATAATACTTTATTTACACTATAAGAGTAGTTGGTGCATTGCTAATATTTGACTATCATAAACCAAAACTGTAAAGAAATCTGCATTACAAAACAAACTCTCACTGACAATTCTGATGTGGCAAAATCGCCCTTTGGTTTTGGGAAATATAGTTGATTTCATTAAAGGAGTAGCTGAAATGAGGAAATTAGTGGGCTAGTAACACCTGTACCCAGAGGAACAGATGAAAATCATCAGAAGATAAGAGGAAGGAAATAAGTATCCTCTTCAACCTCATTTGAGCCCATTCACAATTTAACATAATGGCAACGTGTGATGATACTGTATGTACGTACAGAGCTTCTCTATGCTAAATATTGGTAGCATTTTAATTTTAAACCCATGCAGCATTTAAAAAGAGTTCAGCTTCCCTACCATGGCCAGGAGACCACATTCTCCTTTACCCAGGCAGACTTCCTGACCTGCCAGAGAAAAGAATTTCCGTGTGGGTGGACAGTATGTGGTCCTATCCATGTTGGATGAGATTCCAATTTTGCAAAGTTTCTGCTAACAGAATGGGGGTTGTAACTTATTTACTCACATACTTCATGTATTAGGGCTAAAAGTACTGTATGACTGACAGCAAAATGTATCTTATTGTAAAGTTTTTGGAAATAGTAAACTGAAAATGTAGAATCAGCACACCATTCCTTGCATGTAGGTGATATGTCACCATATTACTCCAAAATTCATTTAGCACTCGAACTATTACACATGCCTATAAAAAGAAAAATCCAAACATGTTTTTCTGTGCTTGCATCAATGATATCACTATTGTGTATTTGGAATTCTATACAATTACAAATAGACACATTAATCAAGATGCAGAGGAGAAATAAAAACTTCTGTTTGTATTAGTTTCACTGGGGATTCTTGTCATTTAAAGTTCATCCTAACAAAATGATATGAAGAAACCACTTAAGGAAAACTAGTGAAGATTGAACTTTAGTAAGTTATCTATAGCAAATGCAACCAAAGAAATCAAAACACGGACTTTTTACTGAACTCCTGTTCTGCTCTAAAAGGCTTATCTATGAAGCCTTTGCATGAGAGGAAACGTTACTGTCACTCGAAAAACTTGCTTTAATAAAAGAAAATCTTTGACATGTCTTAAAACAGATTAACATTTTTTTCAGTTCCCTTTTACATTTAATGCAATCATTCCATTAATCAAGTAGCTGACAATATAAGGAAATGTAGTTTAGCCTTCATTGAAATGTGTGAATAATACAATTTTGATTCTTAATATTCTCATATCCTAGCCTATGTATTTTATTCTGCATAGAAAGCCCTATTCTGTTGTTTAGGTAATTCTGTTAAAAAACTGAACAAAATCTTTCAATGCTTTGACTGAATTGGAACAGACACTATTTAAAAGTTAGGAATCTGTTACTGCTTTCTGGCAGTGACCTGAAACTTGAAAGCCCAATCTCTACTTCCCGTAGCATGAGTGGAATACAAGAAAAAAAGAAAAATCAACTGAAGTTGGATTTACTCTACAGGTACATCAGGAATCAGAACTCAAGAACATCTCTGCTTGGCCTAACAGAAAATAAATTAGAAAGTTGCATGTAACATGAAAAATGTAGTAAAAATATGTTCTTCTTGGCTATGAGGAATGAATATTTTTGTCCCTGCTCACCATAGCTAATATGTCCCATATTGGCTCACAGCTTATCCCCTTATACCTGGCAGTTCAGCAGGTTTCACATTTATATTCTACATAGATTAATTTTGTTAACCTTGCTGAGCCAGGAGTACTCATTTCAATACTTTCTGGCTGAATGGGGTAGCGAAAGTCTAAACCAAGACCAGAGCAAGGAAAATGTCTCCTGAAATGTGGATTTATTCAGCAGGCACATACAAAATTTTTGCATGAGATTGAAGCATAAAAATTATATATCTCTTAAAAATCAGATAAACCTGTATTTTTAAATTTGTGAGGAAGAGCATAAGATGTTTCAAATCTGTAGCAGTAGTTCAAGAGTGGACAGTTCAGGTTATTACTCTGTTACCTACTTATAAAAGATATACTATAGCCCCACTTCACACTTAGGAAAAAGGATCTATTTTACTATAGTGATCAGTTTGTTTTGTTTTAATAGAAACAACAAGTATATAGTTTCATCAATTTGTGTCTTCCTTTTCCCTTCCAACTGGAGTCAAGTCACCTTTCAGTCTTTTAAACTCCTGTCTTTGATCTCTGTTTTTTATGCACTTTAAAAACTATTCTTTTTTGTCCTAGTATCAGAAGGCCTGATCCTTACTTTTATGTTTTACAGACATTAATATCCTAAGCATGCATGTAATACAAACATGATGATCACTTATAAAATACAGTAATGCAGAAAATAACTAACATTTGCACACTGGTTTCTAAATAATGTCTATACTTCATTACAAAGACATAGACAGAATGTCGTATAACTTTAGGGGGATATGTAGAAATTTTGAAACTTCCTTGTGAAGTTGCATTCTGTGACTATTGTAACAAGGGTAATATTGCACTATGATGTTATGTAAGCTAGATGATTTCTGCATTTCAGTTTTAATCGCTGTGTAATTAGTTGAAGTCAGTGGAAGACAAGACCAGAAATCATTTGAGAATACACTGGTTTAGGTGAGAGTTCAAGTTTGGGGTTCAACCACTGGACCACAATTGTAGGTAGTTTCCTCTTTGATGCTTTGAAATATTTAACTTCCAGAAATACCTTGTCTGTGGGGAGAGAGAAAAAAAAATTGTAGAAGTTTTGTAAAAACTGAACTAGCCTTCCCAAGTGTATTACATTCACAAAATCTGAAAAAGCATTTGAAAGATAACACAAAGTAAAAATTATTTGGCAAAATTCTTTCACTGAATGCAGCAACATCCTTTATTCATACTGGTTTTCTTCCATTATTTTCTTCCTTTCGGTCTCAAATGGAAGTAAAAAATCAAATGTATTTCTATTGTCTTTTCACGATTCAACTGCTCATCTTGTGAATATACCAACTGCATTAAATGTTATTCACATTGGTGCTTTAACTTAACATGCTTGAAGCTCAACACTTCAAATAAATTCTCAGCTGGCAACCCAGTGCAGTGATTTTTCCAGAGCTGACTTTACTACCACAACAGTAGGTATTCATTCTCTGCTGAAAATGAAGGAGTAAGCCTTTTTTCATCCTGAGATAGACAGGTTGTCTGGGTAGAGAAGTAGGTGGTTAGTTTTCTGTGAGTTTTTATGGCAGGATAAAGAAATGGATCATAGCACTATCCTCATTTTATTTTTCTGAAGCTTTCAGTCAAAACCCTTGAGAATTTTGTCAGCCATTAGCAGTGGCATCACTCTATTCCTTCAAGTTTAGATATTTACAAAACATGTTTTTTCTCTTCTGTTTTTAGCACAAGAAGAATGGGCTGCAACCCGTTCCAGCCTAAAGGCGCCACCTCCAAGGTCAGCCAGAGGGGGTTACAGGGAACACCCCTATGGTAGATATTGAAGGTCCTCCTCATCTGTGACCTCATCTCAAAGACAATTAATAGCCTGTGGTCTCCACATAAACAGCAACAAGACAAGTAATAGTCCATTTCTTTTCTATCCTAGGGATTACTGCTCATTATTATCCTATGTACTACTTGTATTTCCTATAACATTGGAGTGACATTGACATTAGTATTATTTTATAACACGGACTTAAAAAAAAAACAGACAAAAAACCTTTGGCAAGCATTGTCTATAAACCATTCAAAGATGATGTTCTGTTGGTTGTATTCATTGCTGTGTGTAACTTAAAAAGCATGACACTGTTACAGATCTTGAGTCTCTACATACTAGCTGAGTTTTTGTTTAGGGTTGCTGAAAGACTGTACTATGATTCTTTTTTTTTTTTTCCCCTTTTTTTTTTTTGAATCAGACAATAATCAAGCTGTAGATGAGATGTTTTAACCTGTCTTTTTTAATATATGTTAGTTTAGATTAAGATGTTCAATATTAAGTTTGTAAATTTAATTTTAAATGCTGTTTTAATGGGGTTGAAAACAAGCAGCTACTGTATGTATGTAGCTAACTGAATTTGTTCAGTGTTTTAACCTGTATTTGTTAAAAAAGATCACATAAAGTTCCATGTGTAAGCTTCTCTAAATAGGAAACCATAATTTTGTCAAATATGTTTGCCATAAGTTGTCAATAAAGCTGAAACCTTTTGTAACAAACTAAATTTGGAATTACTTGTTTTCTAGCTCTAAATGCCTGCTTTATTTCTTTTTCAAGAGATGCCTAAAATGTTTTTTATATAAAAATTACAAAAATGAACCCAAGCCTGTTTTAAGATTTTTTGTGTAAGACTTTAAAAGTTGTATTAATAACTTCTGGTTGTTAAATAATTTAAAAGTTAACAAACTAAACTGTTACATGAATCATGGTTAGTATCCACTAATGTATAACATGTTAATGGAAAAAAATGCTTTAGAACAATAAATGGATTTTAAACTATCCTCTAAGCTTGATCTTGCTAAACACAAACTCTGATTGACTTGTTTGTATTAGCATGTCTCTCGTGAGAATGTAATGGAGTTTAAAGAGGTAAGACTACCACTTACCACTGTTAGACTGTCTAAATGCTAGTTCTTCAACCTTTGAGTTTCCCCGCACATTAAATATCCCATTCAACATGTAAGCATTGCATAGATTCACCTATTTGTTTTCACTCAGAAGAGTGCGTTGACTGCATTTTTCGTAGTATATAGCAATTTGTCTTGATAAACAAATCATCAGTGTCACTGCCCAGTTGTTGGTACTCAACTTCAAAAACTTTATTTGTAATTTTCAGTGCTAAATATCACCGCCCTTGAAGGCAGTTTAGAGGGCTGATATTTCTTTTGAGACTATCAGACTTGATGGCTGATGATTATTAAGGAAATATGTCGCAGGACTCAAAGGATGACTAAACGTTAAACAGGTAACACTAATAGTAACTCTGTAATTTTGAGTATGCACAGTAATGTTAAATATTCTCAGTTATTAATTTACTGATAGTTAAAAAAGTAAACCTACCAAAAGATAACAAATAGGAATATAGGCTATTAAAACACCTAATTAACATTAACTAGTGACAACAAAATTATTCTACAATATATAACCCTCAAGGTAATAAACAGAACTAAAATTAACAATAATAGTAATGCAACTCTTGCTAACAACAAATATATAACCTAAATTTTGATGAAGAAAAAAAAAAACCAAACAACCAAACATAGAAGACTTGATGGTAGGGTTGCCAAAACTGTTATTCCTTTAAATACAGTCTTTTTGTTTACAGTGGCTTTTTGTCAATGTGATTGGTTTACTTTTTTGATGAGAATAAAGTAGAGGCCTATTGCTGTTCAGTTTGTGAACAAAATCTCTTGCAGCTGGAGTTGCATGCTAACTCATTTTGAATAGTTTATAAGGCATATCTTTTGTTATCTGACATGTTAAAATGAATCTAGTAGGCTACATGATGGTTACATTGAGTTTATTCTGTCTCACTATTTCAGGGACTCACCCGCACTGGACAGCTAGGCAGCAGATCTGCTGAGAAGTGGTCAGGTAAGCTCTGCTGCATCTCAGGGTTTTTTCCTGTTTCCTGTTTTATCTGTGAATTTGTTTTTGCTAACAAAAAGAACCGTATTCAGCTAGACTTTTAAAATAAATAATTCTTTCTCACAATATTTCTCTGCATAGGAGCATAGTGATTGACGTATAATGGCAGTCAAAACATTTGCTTTTATATGGTATGATAACCTGCATGTATTTAGATAAAAGAAGTCTCCTCTGGCCTTTTAATGATAAATATAAGATGGTATACTTTATAACTGCTCCTGCTAAGAAAAAGAGCTGGTGTTCCTTAAAAGCATGCCTACATTTTGGAAACAAACTAGTCAGATGACATAGACAAATACAATACTGACTTACCTTTGCTTATGAGAATATTTATCATTTCTTCATATGAAAAAAATAGTGTTTATAAAGAGACAGGAAGTTATTTATTTTTTTGCATGGTAGGTTTTTCTTTCTTACGTTTGAGAATGGCAGGAACATTGAAGGTATTATTGTGCAATGGCATGGATTGAGGCATAGTTTTCTCTATTTCCTGTTAAATGCATTTAAACATAAAGTTGTTCTTGGATAACCTTATATAGACTTCAGATTATGTATTGATTGAAGACAAATGTCAATGCTGGAAACATTAAAGAAAATTCAGCTTGTGTATGACTTCGTCTACTTACAAATGTCAGCCTAATCACAATACAAAACATGTAAGTTCTCTTCATATCTCATGACTGTTAAATTAGATGAGAGTTAGTAAACAAAATAGATGATGTTGCACACCAAATAAACAGGTCCAGACACATTTATTATGCCTGCATCTTTTCCCATGATCGTGGTCTGGCTGATTTAATGTTTTCCAGCTCTCAATGTATTCAGTGGTCACTGACAAACCACAGGTTGGGTTTTATTGCAAGTTATAAAGGGCTTAATTTTCCTCTCCAGAGGGTTACCTCAAGACTTTTATAAACTGTTTTGATTTATGTGCTACAACCACTTGGCAGGGCCAAAAGGATATAACAGGCCATTAGGATTTGTCTGCATATTACAGTCACATCAGTGACTGAGGGTACTACTATACTAAAAGCCTTCCATCTACTTACCTTGATATAGTTATACAAATGTGCTTCAGTCAGTATATGTTTATCTATACAGACCAGAAAAGTACATTCCACTGTTATAAATACAGTTTCATGCTGGTATAACTGTGATTGTAAATCATTATACATTATACAGTTCAGTATATAAGTACTTCAGGAAATACTCCTGTGCCTTACTGAAATGATTAATTTCACAAAACTGAGCAGGTCATACGTGACGTAAGTGAGATCCAGGGCAAAGTACATAAATTTAATTTCTCACTTGTGCATCAGATTTTTGTGTGAGGGTAACTAGTGTGAACTGTCTGAGAACGGTCTCCGGTAAATACAGCTTTACTGCAGAGTGTGTCATTTAAAGTTATTGTCTCAAAATCCACCTTAAAGCCATTATTTTTGTAGATTTAAAACAAAATCTGTATATGTCAGTGAAATGATGCATTGCGAAATATACAATGATTATTTAGAAAAAGTAGGTTAATAAGTCAGTGCAAGCAACTGTTTATGCAAACATTTGTTCTATTGATTTTCAGGAAATCAGTATGAAAAATTACCCATCACTGCATGTGCTGTTCTGTGCAAAGTACAAGGTATATTTCACACCAGTTTCTGAAGAACTCTTGCAGTTAATCAGCCATGTCTTAGCAAAAAAAATCACCTTCTTAATTTGTGAAAGAATAACAAGACAGTCTATTTATTCTACTTAGCAGTCACGTCTGAATCTTCCATGATCCACACATTCATCAGTTCAGGTCAGTCATAATTCGGAGGTCCTGAAAACTAATATAAAATATCAAGAGAGTGAATAAGAGCAGTTTGATTTTTAAAAGAAAACGATGTTCAAACAACACAGATTCCAAAAAGCATTTGTTATTAATAGAACCAATGAGCCAGTTTTGAAACTGATGATTTCTGGAGGTGGGTTGTGCAACATTTAACAGCCCACGTTGTTAAAATAGTGATCGGATAGCTGAGTGGATGGCATAGCAACAGAATCTATAGCTTTATATGTTGTACTGACGCAGCTTCACTTGCTGGAAATTTAGTCTGATAGGAGGGGACACTTCTCTCTTTCTACCTAGAAACAGAGTAGGAAGACTGTGACAAGGTGCCAAGAGCATTGTCGCCTGCTGGAGCAGAACCCCCAGAGCTGCACCACCAGGGACTGAAAAACTAACAGATGAGGAAAAATGCATTACTTGTGTGCTTTGCCTAGTAGACTTGTTGCATGTATTCAAGAGTCATTCTAACTGGAAAAAAAAGATATCCCTAGAGGAGCAACCTTTATCAGAAAATGAACTATATAACTGTTTCCTTCCTATACAGTTTATTTTACACTGTTTAAACAAAAAGATCTTAAATTTTCAAATGAATAAATGAAGAACCTGAGGAAGGTTCTGAAGAGGTTTGACCTCACCTCAAATGATATTGACAATGATTTTCTGGCTCAATGAGGTCCTCAACCCCCATTCAGAATAACGGAGCCATCAAGTTGGAGATAATCCTTACTACCTTGCTCCATTCAATCTATAACCCTGTAATAATTACTCCATTATACTTGAACGTGTTCTGACTTCTAAACCAAGTAACACTGATGTTAGTGAAAGTGAGCGAGTGCATATAAAAGAGATCAGTGTGCCTATGGTAGCTCTAAAAAAACCAGATGTGAAGATCTGGTCCCTAAGCATTGCAGACTGGAAGAGTCTGTGTCTTCCTATTGCTAGGGAGCTGCCAGATCACAGCCAGGACTGTGATAATGAACTGAGTATCTGGAATAAGCAACCAACATACCATAAGAATCAGGATCACAAACATATATGATATTCATTAGTTAAACAGATATGAATGCCTCAGTTAAAAGGCTTAAGATTTTGTCATGGTAGTATGGATTTACTTCAGGAAATAGCTCAAGAGTGCAAGAAAATTAAGTGGCTTGGGCAAAATGTTCATACAGTCAGAATCATAGAATAGATTGTAGATTCATCCTATTTGACAAGGAACCCACTTATCCCAGTATCAGAACATATATATTTTTTTGGCTCAGGAGGAGAGAGTTCATTTGTAAGAGGCATTTTATCGTGGTAGGAATAAAAAAAAAAAATTACTACGAGATCATAAAGTTTGTACAAAAACTTAAAAAGGATGGCTGTAGTTAAGGATATATCAAAAGAATGAAGTTCATGTTTGTTGCTATTTCAGGTCATCTCTGTTGTCAACAGATGAACCAAAGTACAAAAAGAACCCCAATTAATAAGTAAAATTACAGGAAAAACTGAAAAAAAAATATTTGAATGCTAAACAGAAAACCAAGTCTAATGGTTTTTGCCTTCCATTAGAAACTTTGATGCACTCTCTGACCTCAATCAGTCAGTAGAAACCAAGAGTTACCAAAAAAAAAAGTATTACGTTATCCGTCTTACTGTATTGGTCTTTGGAGCCAGAACAGGCACACAAGTAACTTTCTCAGACCAATTAGAGCTTCAGAGATGATCACCATCTTCCACTCTTGTTAGCTAATTACATTTTTCTAGTTGTTATTATTACTCATTGTGACCTGACTGAAACCTTTGAAATCATTAAGCCCTTCCTTTTCCTTCAGTTGGTTTTGTTTCTGGTCCATAGGTTAGATGTTAACATTCGTTTGGAGAAATTAAGGAAAATGGCTCCCACTGAAAGATTTGCTGGTCTGTGTGGTTAATAGACAAAAAATCTTTGCTCATGAATATGCTGATACTTTATATGAAGACATGCTGTGTACAGTATTTATTTTCTGAAACAGTGGAATCTAAATGCTGTATCTCCCAGGAGTACAGGAAAGATTTTTTGTCCTTTCACAATCTCTGGTTGATTAAGTAGTTTATATTATAACTCAGGAGAACATTTTAAAATGATTGAAATACATCTCTAAATCATGCTTAACTGTAACAAAGTTTTTACTCTCAAAAAGAAGCAATCTCTGTCAATCTAAGCATTAGAAATGCAGATTTCCAAATTTCTGCTAGAAATATGTCACTGGTTTAAATGTTTGTTCTCCTGATGTAAACCATATTAAAGGGCTGTGTTTAGTATTTACTAAAAGACATAAGTGCCTCCTTTCCTAAAATAATTGCATTAACTTTGAAATCTAGGATGCTTTACCAGGGAATAGCAAGATTTATTGAGAAAGCTGTTTCAGGCTTTTATATTTCAAATCTGTAAATTGGAAGAAAGGTTTACTGGAGGAAGATCACACCCATGCTATAATAGTATAAGTCATCATTCACATACTAAAAGGAAAAAAAAAAAACAGAAAAGCTTTGTAGTTTATTTTGTAAATCCTGCATATGCCCAAAGAATTTTTCAACGTGCTGAATAAAAATGAGCGGAACTTTCCAATATCTTTTAGCAATATTTGAGAGCATGAGTAGGATAGTGGAAATGCTTGAGTGACCTGGTAAGAGTAGAATTCATTCTGAAAACAGTGGTTTGGGTTTCTTTGTGTTGCTGTACTCTTGATTTGAGGTGCAGTTTCTTATTATACAGTGTTATTATAAAGTGTGAGAGTACCTTCTTATATCATGTCTGGCATTGTTCTTGCCGTGCTCAATGCATTAGCTGATGATGGATAGGTTGTTCACAGGAATACAGTGAATACCTTTGTTATATGCCCTTGTGTTACAGGACCTGCACACTGTTACTACTAGCAAGTCAGAGGTGCAAACTGCTGAGTTGCTCATTTATGACTCCTTAGCATTCTGTGTTGTTTTGGGTTTTTTTATTTGCTTCTGCACAGTAAACACAACAAAATGTATGGGTATTTTGTACTCTGGTTTACTGTATTCACTTACAACTCCATGTTCATTGCTCAGCTAATAACTCATTATATTATTCTTGAACTTTGTGACAATCCTGTACAAACAGTAGCAAAATTCAGTGGAAAGGCCTTTCTTTTTCTTTTCCCTCCTCCCCTCATATTTTTTTCACCTCTTCTTTTCAGGCGAGCATAATTGTCCATATACCTAATTTACCTGAAAAGACAATCAAGGACACTCTTCAAATAAAATGCTGCTATTCTCTGCTAATACAGTACTTCAGCATAGTATTCTCAGAGTATTTAAATGTGATAGGGTTCTTCTCATTCTGTGTGGCATTTGAGCGTTATATAGCTTTTTAATATCTCTATTAGAATCCATGATGCAAAGATACAAACAACAGGCAGGAATGCTGTATTGCATTGGATTTCAGTTAAGCAAAGTAACTTTTTGAAGAATTCAGTCCTGCAGATCTTACTGAGATTTCATTCACTAAAATCCATGCTGACATCAAGGAATGAAAAGGAAATATAAAATTCAGAATTTGATCTGCAGATATTTTTATAATTTCATTAACTTCAAACAAAGCAGTCTCTTCAGGACTGGATTATGTCATTACAGACAATGTCCTGCCTATGTGCAGTGTGAAATAACCTTGACTTAGGAACCTGAGTACTTCAGTTATGGTACCATCAAAACTAATTTTGCCATGTGCAAGAAAAATACTTAGTGGAAGATATTTGCTTGGGACTGTCACTCACTGTATATCTCAACTTGGCACCCAAGTTCATCCTCTTATGGTACTCACCTTTGTTTTCATGGAGTGAGGACTAACAAACAACTTTCTGAAGGAGGAGCAATACTTTTCTTTACATAGTCTTTAATGACGTCATTACTCATCTTGTTTGCAGATCTGAGGCAAAAATGGGCCCGCTAGACCATGAAGGCCTGTGGGATATGTGTTTCAGGAAATCTAGTGCTCATTTAAAAGAAAGATAGCTATCTGTTGTTCTAAGACCAAGAATACTACATAGGTCTTAAAAAGCTTGAATGGCATCTACAAAACTTAAAAGCTGCATAGAGCTCAAAATGCTTACTGAAGGAAGAAGGTATTTTAATCTTTTTGTAATGGAGAATTAGAAAAACAGTGAAGCTGAATGTTTTATCAGAGGTCACTCAGGAGGTTGAAGAGTTGTAATAAAGTGCAATTAGCATAGCAGGGGGCAACAGTAAGAATTTGCATCAGGAAACGAAACACAGGATGTATTCAGACCTGTAATTTTGTATTGAGAACAGAATTCTCATCCATGGTGCAGGTATACTATCCTCACTAGGCAACTGGGTGAAGCAGCTACACTGACGTGCATGTAGTGAGCGTATGTACATATACAAAACTTACATTGAAAAAGCCTGTTATTATTTTCTTTTCTATTTGTATTATACCTGCATTTTCCATAGCTGCATCACCTGTTGCCATTGTAAGTTTCTCATGGTGTATATCTTGATGAACAAGAAATACATCTCTGAACACTGATCAGGGCTGGAGACTCCTGGTAATACCCAATGTCTTTACCATAGCGCTAAGTACAATAGGACTGTATCTCAAAGTTGTAATTATTTTTTAACTTTATAGTGCTGATAATTCTAGAAATAACAGAAGTTCTATTTTAGACCATGTTACTAATAATTTTAGACTCACAGTTGTTTGGTTTTTTTCTACTTTGGAGTCTACTTAGCTAGACTAATGGAAATAAGACCCCAGACTTTGTAATACATATTCAACCAAAAATAACTGTAAGGATATAGTTAAGCATTTAGAAAATGGGTTTGCATTTTTAGTAGAAAATAATTTTTATACCACGTTCTTCATCTGGATTTATTTTGATGATTCCTCCTCCTTCACAGCTCTCTCAGAAAAAATACGATACTCCAAAATAAGCTATACAGCTTCCACCTGACATGCTTTCATTTCTCTTTTTTTGTTAATGTACTATTGGCAGGGCAAGTAATATTATCTACCATTACAATCACCACTGCTTTTGATAAATGCAACTGTGTCCACCTCAAATTAAATTTTCTGTGATGGGAATCTGCTCAGTCCAAGGATTTTTGCCAAAATGCCAAAGAGTTCAGAAAAAATACAAGATTTTGGTCATTTACAAAATAACAAAATATCCTCTTATATCAGCAAATATTCATGAAAGTTTACTGAAGAATATGTGTCACAGTACATTCTAGTGCTGGTTTCTCATGCATGAAAATATAAGAACTGCCTTCATTTTTCAGACCATGAATTTGTCATGACCAGTGTCTTTTTTCAGTGAGATGCAGAAATAGGTGCTTGGGGTGCATGGTGGAGGGGTCAAAAGAAATATGTAGAGCAAGTAGAAGCTCTATCTGTCTATATTAGCAAATTAATCAACACCAGAATGTTCTGTATCAGACTTGTTTTCCCAGTGCCAGTTAACTCCTCTGTCTTGACTAATGTACGAATAGACAGCTGTGGTAACATACTATCGCAGTACAAGGACAATTCTCTTAAGGGTACCAGAGATTATTTTTTGACGCTTTCATAAAAATGCCTATATTCCCACTGATCAGAATAATTTTTCTCTATGTGAAATTAACTTAGTGTACAGAAAGTAATTCAAAGTACCTAAGCCAGGTACTCTAAAACACTGTCTGCATGTACCTTCTCTCCATTGGCTGGTTAAGGAAACTAGCTAACTAATGCATTTAAAAAAAAGAAATCCTTCCCTTTTTAGCCTAAATCTTAAAATTATTTCTCAATCCATTGTGTTTAATAAGAAATTATTTTAATTACTTTGTCATAGACCTGACTATGTTAATATTATCAAGAAATGAAATGCAACTCCAACTTAGCCTCTTCTCACAAGTTCCCATTCTCCTCCGTACCAATACTTAGAAGTAATTTGCTCAGGGTGAATATAATTACTCTGCTGTATTATCTGCATAAAGAGTGTTGGTGTTCATAAAATTCAGTGCCACAAACCTTTTTTATTACATTGATAAAAGCATACTGGTACTACTGTGCGTAGACCATGAGCCTTCATTTCAAGTAGAAGATTGCAGGTAGAGAAAAGGTATCGAAGGCAGCTCTTCATAAATTTGTAGCATTATAATAAGACATTAAATGAGAAAGCTGAGGTAAAATTACATCACTGAAGTTATACAGTTAATTTGCCAAAAAAAGTTCAGAAAGTTAAAAAAAACCCCTAGAAATGTCAGTATTTAGCTAATTCTTTTTCCTCATTTTTGCTCTGTTGTGCTCATTCATTATTTTAATAATGTTAAAACTTAAACAGGGGAGGTTTAGGTTGGATATGAGGAAGAAATTCTTTACTGTAAGGGTGATGAGGCACTGGAATGGGTTGCCCAGGGAAGTTGTGAATGCTCAATCACTGGCAGTGTTCAAGGCCGGGTTGGACAGAGCCTTGGGTGACATGGTTTTGTGGGAGGTGTCCCTGCCCATGGCAGGAGGGTTGGAACTAGATGATCTTAAGGTCCTTTCCAACCCTAACTATTCTTTGATTCTATGCTTCTATGATTTTAGAGATCTTTAGAAACTTTTCTGTCATTTAGACTAAACCTGTGACGCAGAGATGCAGTGTGAATCTACGTAAATCATTTAAGCTAAAATATTAATGTGACAACTAATTCTGTGTTCTTCATTGAATATGTCTGCCCAACTTTGTCTTGATTTTCAGCTTTTTGGAGCCTTAGGGAAGTACTGTAACTTTTGAACTCTGTTCAGGGAATTGAGAGTGTTCGACATCATATGCAATAAATCAGTGGAATCTGAAGGACTGTGCCTCAGGTTGGGAATCACAGACCCAAGTTCTGGACCTGCCAGTACCACCCTCTTTAGGAAATGCCAGCACTGAGACTTATGGTGACCTTCCAGTCTATCAGGTGAGCTGTTGTATTTGTCTATAGGTTTTTATTTTATGTCAAATGTGAGATTACGTTAGTCTGAAGAAATACTATTTTAAGCTAGTTCACCTTAAGTTTGTCATTGGAAGAACGCTCCTACACTGATACCTATTATGCATGTTACTTTGAGACAGGATAATTTTTATACAAAATATATAATTTTATATATAACAGAATTCCTAATGCTCTCTTTCTGTGGTAATGAAACTTAATATTTAATCACCTTGCCCACAGAAGTGACATATAAATAATAAACTATATTTGTGCATTCTGTTGAACATAGAAATAATTTTTAAAAGTGCCAAATATTTGGAGTAATCAACTTCCCTCGGAATGAGTTCACCCATTGAGATGTTTATGTTAACAAATTTTGCAGCTTCTGGGGTTTTTAGCTCTATTCTCCATTTGATCATCTAGAAAAATCTTGGTATCTTCGTGAGCTGTTGTGAACATACACTTACTAATGTATATAAGGTTCAGTAGCATTGTTGCTGCAAAAGATGGACAATGAAAACCTCTAAGAAAGTAAATGTGTCTACAGCAGTAGATATTTGGCTGGAAAACAGTAAACAAAAGAGAGTCACACCACTGTTTTTTAAGACCAGATACGAATATTTAATTTGATCTCATCCAGAATGAATTAGATCTTGTGGAGAGAAGGGTAGCAAGGGGTCCTGTAACTAAAGGCTATGTCTTCTTGTATATATTAAAGAACATCATCTAATTATGTTAGAAAGGATAAATCTAACATTTCCTAAATAATCTAAGCTAAATTATAGAATTGTTTGGGTTGGAAGAGACCTTAAAGATTTTTAGAATCTTAAAGAATGTATATGGAAGTTGTATTTTTCTGTAATAAGCTTAAAAGATCTTTAAAAAGATCTTTAACAATCTTCAGTAATAAGCTTTAAAGGAATTTAAAGATATTAACGTGTGTGAAAGCTGTATTTTTCTGTAATAAGATTTTTTATAGCAATACATCATCATAATGCAGTTATTGCATTTAGTGATTA
The DNA here is from genome assembly GCA_024733675.1 of Psilopsiagon aymara. Lineage (NCBI taxonomy): Eukaryota > Metazoa > Chordata > Aves > Psittaciformes > Psittacidae > Psilopsiagon > Psilopsiagon aymara. The sequence goes on from JANRGW010013798.1 coordinate 33,007, forward strand.
TAAATGAGCTTGTTTCTTCAGTAAACAGCAAGGGAAACAAAAGACTGTTTTCAGTTTTTGCGGATGATAGCTATCAACATCCCAAAGGTTTCAGCTAGCTGCCAAAAGCATTATCAATAACTAATGTAGTTACTCTGCAACTGCTCTGGCAGATTATGTGCAGTGCAGCGCAAATATTTGCATCAACCCTGTATACACCATCACTTCCCATACCTGTGGTACAGTCGCAGTCCTTCCTTTACTCCTTGTAACTGTACACCAGAGAGCAGACCTGAAGCTTAGTTTTCTGCACTGCAGAACAGCATGAAGTCCTCTTAGAGGACTCCATTTCTTGTCATTGCATGTTCTGAAAGTGATGATGTTTTTCTGCCCATGCTGTTTTCCAATTTGCTCTCTGCAAATGGCAATAAAAATTTGAACTACGCCTTGCTTTAGGTGTAGATTTTTCTCTCAAAAAAACTTAAAGAACGTAGCCAAAAGCTATTCAAAGTAACACATCTCTAGACTTAAGAAAATAATCAGTATATTTTTCAAGATTCCTCCTCCTAGTTAGAGCTGGAAATCATAGAATCATCGAATCATAGAATAGTTAGGGTTGGAAAGGACCTTAAGATCATCTAGTTACAACCCCCCTGCCATGAGCAGGAACACCTCCCACTCAACCATGCCACCCAAGGCTATGTCCAGCCTAAACTCTAGGTCACATTATGCTCACTCCAGTTTTAAGTAAGTAGGCTGTGAGTGAGATCATGAAATGGTGAAAATATGCAGGTTTTTTAAGGGTTTACTTACATTATGGTTAAGTGTGTTAACACTTTGTAACTAGTAATCTAGGGTCCTTAGAAATGTTTTTCACATTATAGCACTGTGGAATAAGAAGACTGATGCCTCTATTGTTACTTGTGCTTTCCACATAGCAAATGGAAGGGGGAAGCTGTTTGCTTTAGATCACACAAAATGCTACTCAACAGAACAAAAATACCTTTACTTATATCCCAATCTCCTAACCATTGGACTACATTTCCTAAAAAGGCTTAAAAGAGAGACTTGGAAGTAGGTGATCATTTTCACTCTTTCCCTAAAGAAAATGATTTAATATTTGCGCAAACTCAGAGGAGTGACTCCTTTTGGCTTTATAACTTCAGGTTTTAATAAGTGAAAAAGTTTTCCAGAAGGGTGGAAGACACTGCATATATTTCTAGAAGAAGAACAGAAATCTGAAGAAGAACGGGAATTCTAATTTTTCCCCATTTTGAGCAACCTAGAACTCCATGCTAAAATACCAAGGTTCATCTGCTTCCATGACTTCCTTTGCATTTTCTGATTTTGTTTTCCAGCTGTATAAATATGTGTGTGTGTGTGTGTGTGTATCCTCAATTCTGGCCTGAAAGGCAGTTTAGCGCCTTTTCAGGTATGTGTCAAAAATTAAATTGTGTAGAGTTAAGGGAACACAAGGTTTGACACATATGCTTGTCCTTGGAGTTTGAAGTAAGCTTGTTCTGTGCCTAGTGCTCTGCTGTAGAGCAAGAGGTTGAAAAGTGGGCATAGAGAAGCACAGTCCAACGCACAAGAGATTTGCTGTAATGGAACAGGACGTTCAAGGCCTTCACTTTGAGCTCCCCATGTGCAGCATTCACCTCATGTAACTTGGACTATGAGGTTTTCCAGCAGTGGATTTTCTGTACTTCTGTAACTGTCTTTGCTAATGCTTTCCTCTGGTGGCTTTGCTGTTGCATTGCTTGTTTCTTAAAGAAATGGGATTTGCTTAGGAGAAGGCACTTCTGTTGATAACCCTCCACATTTTCAAAAGATAGAATAGAAACTTCCATTTTCAATTGCGCAGTGGAAACATACTTTTGTTTTCAGAAGTGCTAAAAGACTGCAGCTTTCACTAGCCTTTACTTAAAGTTCTCAAAAATCAGGAGTCATCACTGGCACACAAGATCTAAATATCCTCATCCAAAACACCTTTTTTGAACCTTTTGTCTTGCATCTGTGGAAATTAACATAGTACAGATTTTGAGACAGCCAGCTGGTATTAGTGAAAGCCAGAGAAGTATTGAAGATATATATATTACACTAATATTTCACTAACAGCTTGAATTGCAGCTGAAGTGAGCCTACTTTATTTTTCTAAAAGCATCCCTAGGTAAGCAAATAAAATAAATTGTATAAGTATACGCATTTTTCTGGAGGTAGGTAGAATTAAATGCTGGAGAATATTCAGCCTGAGGCTAACAGATATAAGAGACTGTGGACCATACTAGTAATGAATACACTAAGCTATTAGTTAATCATAGGTGTTACTGGTGAGTTCTGTAGCTACATCTGTAAATGCTCTGCAGCATTTAGGCTTGGGTGACTAAGCTGTCCTTATAACACTGACACAGTGATAATTGTTTAGTTAGGACTGAATCTAGCCTTTAGGCCCTTGTTACGGGTTCAGCAGTAGCAGTCATTTTTCCCCTTCTTGGTAGATGGTGCAGCGCTGTGGTTTTGACTTGAGGCCTGAGAACAGCACTGATAACACCAATGTTTTAGTTACTGCTTAGTACATTTTGGTCTGGCCAAGGACTTTCTGA
>JANRGW010013798.1:35688-48283 GCA_024733675.1 Psilopsiagon aymara
GGTATACGTGGTGAGCTGTTGTATTCTCTTCCTTTGTATTTCTCTTGTCATTATTATTATTGGTGGTAGCAGTAGCGGTTTGTGTTATATCTTAGTTATTAAATTGTTCTTATCTCAACCTGTGGGAGTTGCATTCTTTCGATTCTCCATGTAGCAAGCTGCGTGGCTGATTTACAGACTAAACCACGACAGCCCTTTAGGCTGTGTTGTGAACTCTTTTCTCTCAAAGTCAAATACTATTTTTAGCTTTTATTGACCTGACCAGCTGACTTCACTCAGCATTTGTTTCCTGTCAAATGCTCTTCTCCCCCTCTAAGTCTAAACTGACTGTCCAAAAAAGTTGTGGTCTCCAGACATGAAATGAAATTTTATTACTGAGATTCACAGTGCAAATCATTGGAAGTTACATAATAATTTGAACGGACGTTCAGTTGAAAAGCTGTCAGAAGATAAAAGCGTACCAAGCTTTCCAGAGCATTCACATTGCAACTCATGGAGTTAGATGACATTCAGAGAGCAATTCAGTGTTTAATACATGCACCTCTGGTGACTGTGCTCTTCCACAGAACTATTTGTTGAAGTATCATAACAAAGGCTGTAGCATAGAATTTAATACAGGAGTTTTCCATTAAAGGGGTTAGCTGTTGCAGTTCGCAGCAACTTTCTTTCTAGTTGAACTTAACATGCTAAGGACCCAGTACTTTGTCCTTGAGTAAGCAGGACTGCATTTATCTTACTCTTCCCACTGGAGCACAGAAGAAGTAAAGTACGAGTACACATGGAGCAATGCAGAACAAGTGAGTGCCTGCAACATAGGCATGTATTATTATTGTATTTTTTTTTTTAAAGTCAATCCATAATACATGAGAAATAAAAGCAGTCTGTAACCATCCAGAAATTCTCCTAAGTGTGCAATAACACCATGAAAGATGCCTGTATTTACTACTACTAATAAAACTGTGGCATTACACTAATCAAATTCAACTGCATAATTTTCAGTGAAGAGATGCTTATGAAACACAAAATGAACTCCAGAATGGAAGGTTCATTGCTTCCTAATCAAAAGCAGTCAGCTTTAAACACCAGCCAGTCAGGTGATAAGTTTGTCATTTCTCAGCTGGGCTCATGGAGGGAAGTTGCCAAAAAGGCTTGACAGCCTTTAAACTTTGCAGAGCATTTTTTGCCTGTTTCTGAACGTCATGTTGATCTACGAAGCTCCTGGGAGGCTGGGAGGAGAGGCAGAGTAACAGCAGTTCTATTAAAAAATATTTGCAGCAATGAATGTCAGTCAGTTTGTGGTGTGAAAAAATGTGTAGTTCTGAAAAAGAAATTTTCACCACCCCTCAGGTCTGGTTCTTTCTTGTCTAATTGTGTCCAGCTACTTTGGGGGACTGAGGAGTGTCAGTGATTAATTGCCTAGGTGTCAGAGAAGTGCAGCCATGCAATGCACCATTAAAAGCCAGAGATCAGGGTGTCTGAATTAAAATGGGAGGCTCTGAATGAATATATTACTGCTATACAGTTAACAGTACAAGCCAGAATCATTTTCTTTCATAATATAGGACAATGGCAGCTCTCCAGTGAAAAGGTATTTACAGTAGTTTTACATTGCTTTCTACAGGCTTAGTGCAAAACGGAGAGACAAAAATTAATATGTACCAAGGCAGTAATAGAGAAACCTGTCTTTGAACTGTTCTTTCCTTTTAATCAGCATGAGCTCTGCGAAATAGGGGAGGGAATTACGAGTAGGTGGAGAGCAGCTGGGTTACTGAGGGCAAATCACTCTCAGGGGAATAACTGCAATTTGAGCAACAGAGTCTGACCTTTGCATGACTTGGGATGAGCAGTCTTCTCTGTTTTAACACAGCATGAATACCAGTTGCAAAGCAACCAGCCTCAAGATGCTCTATCGTCTTTCCCTATGCGAAGGTCTGATTTCCCCTCCTTTGGCAATTATACCATTGTCCTGGAAGAATTCTCTAATGTTGACTAAGTTCTTCTATTTCACATCCTCAAGTGTGGGACCTTATAGAATTTTAGTAATTTTTTTGTATTGGTTGAAGTCCCATTAAGCTTCTGAGGTTCTTAAATTGCTTCTTGGAGCTTTTTATCTTGTAACTTGGGTTATAAAAGTAGCACCATAAACATTAATTGAACAGCTATTAAGCAGTATGGCTGTTTGTTTTGGGTTGGTGGAGGACATAAAGCTTCTTACCCTGTGGTGGAAAACAATTAGATCTGATAATGAACATGCTATTAAATATACCATTACCAGACTCTATCAGTTTAACTTTAGAAAATAACAACCAGCTGTAGCCAAAGAATACACAAGTGATAAAAAGTCATATTTTAATTGTCATGTCATAGCCTGTTATAAATATTGTTGTTTCTAATGTATTATGCTAATGACAGTGACTAATGGTGGTCATTACCTCCATTCAGTCTCATAGAAAATTTCCTCAAGAGGGGATGATCATAACTAGAATGCTGTTTAAAATTAAACTGTGTTTTTCTAAAATAGGGGACATTAAACCCATTCAAATACCAAGAGGTTGGATAGCTAATTTGTATTGGTTTGAGTGTGTTTGACAACTGCAGCTGTTGTTAATTGTGCCATGAGTTGAACAGATAGTCCTTTTAGAAATGTTTTGGGCAATATGATATCTATATACATGTCATGTCTTCGTATTGTCTCTGCAAGGTGGGATAAAAGGTGAACCTCACAGTGAGATACCTGTGACCAGGAAAAAAAAAAAAAAGTCTGATGCCGCCCGTGTAGAGCCTGAATAATAAGAACATTGAATTTCCTCATACATTTCTTATTTCTGTTATGAATTCTGCTTACTTGACAGGTACGGAGTACTTTATTATGTGCACGAACAGAAATGCTTAAATGGATGAAGCAGCTATTTACGTCTGATAGGAGCTAAGTGGGACGTTAAATTAATGCCAAACAAGTGAGTGCTCATTTTAGTTTCATTATAAATGGCTGCAGCACAGCAGTAATGTGTTGACTTTCATGTGCTGACAAGTTCTATATTTCTTACAAACTTCCCTTAGAGCTCGATCTGGAAAGACAAATTCACATTCTGCATGATGAAATTAGCAGCAGATGCATTAATAATTGAGTGAGGACCCCTGGAGACATGCTGTAGTTTAGCAGGAGAGTTGGTGACTGGCTGATTTTAAGTAGAGGCTTCTGTCCTATATGTATTCATATGCACTTACATAAGCCACAAGTTAAGAGGCACTGCCTGTATATAGCCTTTGATATCAAATCTGCTTCCTGCTTTTTGGAAGATGTCTAGCTACATTGGGCAGGTCCACAAGCAGACTGACAAGCATTAATCTCGACAGTATGTTGCCTTCCTTCCTCTGAGATTGCTCTCAAATTTACAGCCAAATTCAACAACTCCTGTCTAAATTAGTCTCTAGGCAATGAGTGGAGAGACTAATGCTGTATGCAAGACTCTTGTCATAGGTCTCCAAATCTGGAGTTCCTTTAGAGTTGAAACATTTTCCTGAAATGCAAAACTCAGCTTCTCTTAGAAAAGCATTGTATACTGTACTGCCATCCTCATTTCCCTCCCTGCAAGCAAAATTGATGTCCTTTGATGGAACCATATATGCACTGAAGATTCCCACATTTGGGAAAGGATGGAACTTGTGCCTTTTAGGCAGTAGCAAAATAAACAAGAGGATTGACAGAAAAAAACCCTCTGCTTTTTAAAGATACCACCAAGGCCACAATGCAATTCCTAATACTTAAATTGTGATCATTCCTCACACCAAGCAGTATGATTAGAAGACATTGATAAAACAGTGTGACTTCTCATCTGCAGCAGTTCTGGGGTACTGGGGTGTTACTGGGGTATTTACTGGGTTAAATATTCATGAGTTTAAAATCAACATTTCATTGCACTTGTGCCAAGGGAGTGATTGAATTACTTGAATAGCAATTCAAATAATTTGAGAATTTGTCCCAGTTAGAAGAGTAGCAAAATTTAGCACACTATTACTAGGTTAACTCCACGTAGTTGTCGGTTCTGCTAACTGTCCATGCAAACATCAGTCACTGGCTTCAAGTTGCACAGGTTGAAATAACCTCTGTGTTTTGTTTTCCTCCAGTTACAGGTTATTTTATAAATCTCAGGGTCTGGAAGACAGAAAAAAATAACATCAAATTATCTGTCATTGTATTTCATGGAGTTTCATCAGCTAAATGAAAACTAATGCTAATCTTAGAGTTTTTTTAAATATATTGCAGTATTTTGAAAAAGCTATAATATGATTTAATAAAGTTGTACTGTCTTTAAAACAATACTTATTAACTATGAAGTTCAATTCCTTCTTTTTAGATATGCAACTCTATTCAATAACAGTTGATGTTATTCAGTAAGATTTTAGTATCACTGCTGTCCTAATCAAAATATTGTGTTTGAAATCATTTTAGTATAAGAAACATTTGAACAGTTTTTGTTGTCACTTGAAATAGGAAATAAATTCCAGCAATTCATGTTGGTATAATGAAGTAATGTCTCAATCTGTTAGCCACCCTGAAATATCCTGCAAGTGACTCAGCTGAAGAAAGCAGATGTTAGAGATAAAAGAATATCAGATGAAGGAGTAAGCATGCTAAAAATACCCTTTTTTCAACACCACCTCTTCTTTTGAGGTGCTTGAAACAGAAATGTGGAAATTAAATTAGACTTACATATACATTTTTGGTGGACAGAGGTAACATTTCAGAATAATATTTTTCTTTTGATTCATATGTCTATAACACATTTCATTGCTGTTTAAAAATAATAAAGTTACTGTCATCTCAGTTTTTAAGGAAAAAAATAAATACTTAAACTTAAGTTCATGTACTTCTGGATGAGAAGAATATACGAGTAACGTAGACCAAAGAAGAATATCAAAGCTATATTGATAGGGATGGGGAAGTGAACTTAACTACGTCATTAACTATGGCTTTATGCTTCATATCTCTGTACAATGGTTTTAATCCTCTTAACAACTTTCTGGTCATTCTGTTATTCCTATGGAATAGGATTCTAAGTCTGCTTCAGGTTAGTCATGAATATTATGCAATCCAATAACTTCTTTTATTAACATATAAAAGACACATCAGAGGTGCCCCTGTTTATACTTAACATGTGAAGTAATCACCAAATTTCACAGATCTGGGCAGTTACCAGTCCTGTAGAGGCAAAGAGATATTTCTAGAGTAAGAATAAATCAATGGGTTTTATCCAGGTTTTTTGCAGGTCCTTGGATGTTCAAAACAGCAAAGCAAATTAAAAGAACTGCTTCTCTTTTGCTGTCATGGTAATTTTGCACTTGAACATATGAGGATTTGTTAATATAAAAGCTATTTAGTAAGATGTGGAGTGATTTTCTTACAGCACTGTCTTGAAAAGTAGTGATAAATGTTGCATATCAAATTACAACTTTTCTTGAAATGTGGCTTCATTAAAAAAAAAAAAAAAACTTGAAAAACAGATTTTAATTTGGTGACTTCAGTCAGTGTTATTCCACTTAGAAGTAAAAAGATAACTTTTTTAATTGCCATCCCACGAAGCTCAGTGTGAAGATCAAGTGGCTACATTTTGATATATGCCTCAGCACTAATATTGATACTTCTGCAGGCCAGGATGCTTTTTATACCTTGTCAGTTCAGAACCTCCTAGTCTTCGTACTTTTCCTCAGTTGCCTCTTTCTCTTATTATTATGCCTCTTCTGAATTGTTGCCCCAGTATTGTTTAGATGCACCACTGGAACAAGTTGACAAGTCTGTTGGTACTCCATTTGTGTATCTGTAATTCGTACAAATTTTCCAGAAGAATAAATCGTACCTTAGAATTCATACATGAAATGAGAGGAAAAGAACCCAACCACCTTCTTTTACTTTTTCTGATCTTGAACACAGGTGTGGAGAAACTGGTAAAGGCTGCATCCTCCATAAGCACTCTGCTCAGCACAATCTCTAGGAATAGCCAACACAGCTGTAGCAGAACAAGTTGTTACAGCAGCAAATTATTTTTGCTAGAAACTGGACAGAATATCACTTCTTTCCTTGGGAGCTCTTGAGCTGGCACGCTAAGAATTCAACACAATCCCAACAGAATGTATTTGATTTCTTTGTAGCTTGCCCTAAGAAGAGCAAGGGCAAGTGTTTCCATATATTCTCTATATATCTTCTTTGAATTTGACAAAGCCAATAGGATGTCAGATACATGGAGTGATCCAAGATTTTGTATAAAATGGTAACCCATCATTCATCTCAGCATCATCTCATTCTTATCAGTTCATCTTAGTTCATCTTGTTCTTCTGCTGCTATTTGAGAAAATAAGGCCTATTTTTAAATATCCCATGTGAGAAGGGCAGCCTCTTCTGCTCACAGAAAAAGGTGTGTATATTTACCGGCTGCTTCTATCATGGTCTTCATCAGTTCTCTAACATGTCTTAATCCAACTAGTGTTGTCATCTTTCTTGCTTCCCTTCTGTCTTCCTGATAGTGCATAAGATGTCTGCTGACTTTGCAATTAAAATGTCTGTTTTGAACTTCACTTTGCAGAAGTATCTAAAATTGGGCACTAACTTAACACATGCAGTTACAAAGTCTTCAGTATTGCACAGTGGACCAGTCATTAAAGAAGCAGACTTTTTCTTCAGGATCTCATTTAGGAGCTGACTTTCCCACTGCTAGGACAGTAAACCCAGTGTTGTCTTTCAGATATTCCTCTGAAGTATCTGAAGTGTAACAGTCCTTCAGCTGCAGTTTCCTGTCCTTTCTGTTCCTCTTCCTTTGCTAATCACTGCTCCTGTGGAGTTAATAGGAGATTTGCACATAGATATATTAAGCAGTTTTGGTGATGGTAGGCTTTTGCAACTTAAAAATTACAGTCTTCATGGGGAATAGGATGAATATCATGGTGTGCATAGATAGGGGTTACAATTGTAATCCAAGCTGGAGGTACCTTCTGCATACTTTCATCCTCTCAGGAAGTAGTATTCAGTACACAACTCCACAGATGTATTTGTGTGCTCTGAATGTCTCACTTAATGTACTTGTACACTTGATATTTTAAGAAATAAAACTTTTTTCAAAGTAGATGGTGCAGTAAAAGACTTTCAAAGGGTAATTACAAGTACAGACTAGTTAGGACAGCAATTCCTGAATAAAAGCAACTGGATCCTCTTAGTTATTCCCTAGTTAAATGCACTAAGAAAGTGAAGTGTTAGATGGGCAGAAATCTCAAGATGGAAGTGGAAGATGGAAACACAAAGTGAGAGAAGATGGAAGGCTTTTTTTCTCTGAAAAATAAGAAGTTGTGAATCTCGGGTGTTACCTAGCACAGCCAACTGAAGTTCAGGAGAGGAATAAGGGATATTGTGAGGATTTTAGCAGTACTTTCATAGAAACTACCCATAAAGGCTGTCGAATTGCAAAATCAGGAGACAATGTAGACTGAAAAGGGTAACCTGAAGCAGCTCCTGGAAACTCCTGTGCCCAGACGTAAGCAGAAAGGCAGTTGTTGGCAGACAAGGTTTCCTTGTCAGGGCAACAGATTTTCCACTCTCTATAGCTTTAACATCATGCCTACATGAAGTTAAAGCCTTCAAACTGAACCTAGCTTTTGGCTGGTTTGTTTCTTTTTAAGTAATGATCTTAAGGGCTAGTAATACATGCATCATTTTCCAGAATATATGAACAGGCAACAAATTATTAGTGTTTATATAAATAAGAAATAACCCAGGCAGTAATCATACTCTTCTAAGGATGAAAAGCTAAAACCATCAGCATGGACCACCCCCATCTTTCAGCAGAAGGAGCAGAGGTTAAATCCTCTGTGTGTTGTGAGTGGTTTGTAGCTTTCTGTTCCACTTTAGCATAGTGGATTTGGTGAAATAAGCAATTATAGTGATGCACCAAGAAAGAGATGACCTGTTGGACAATCAGTGCTCAAGTCGGAGCTGGGTGAAAATTTAGGAACAGCAGACACTTCTAACAGTGACCCAGTAGCAATGGGTTCTTCAGGAGAAATGTGCCAACAAAGTTCCTCTGCAGTCTCAGAAATTTAATGGTTCATTTTTGCCTCAAAGGATAAGGATTTACATTCCATATTTTTTTTTAAATAAAATGCCACATTGCTTTAGAATTTTTTCTATGTTAAATGTACGGAAGAGAGTTCAATAACAGGTTTGCTCTAGAAGATTGAAGTGAGGTTTGGTTTGGTCATTCTTTTTTGGGTGGTAATAAGCAGAATGATGACTGTTCCCATTACCCATAGATACATATTTATGTTGTATATTAGTAGACTTTAGTTCAGTGCTTAGCATTAATTTGGCTTAGTAATTCGTTCAAGTTCATTTCACATTTAAAAAAAAAAATTGTTTTTCTCTGAACTCTTTTGGTTTTGCTTGATCTAAATTAAGTGATGAGCAAGATTTTCATCAATAGGGAGCACTGACAGTTTAGCTATTAGGATTTTTCAAGTATTTTAGATGCCAAATCAGGTACACATTGGGGCTATAAAATGATGTTTTATTTGCACTTCACATTCAACTATTTGCTTTTTCTTGTACATTTGTTATGCAGTGAGCAGCTGTTTCTACTGGCAGGGACACAATGACTTCTATATATTTTCAATGAATCCAATGAATTTTAAATCAAAGAGTATATATTAATATCCAGATTTCTGAAATACATGCATCTGTATTTTGTCAAAATGCATGTTGGCATACCAGTGTGTTTCTCAGTTGCCAACTTAAACATCAACTCTGAAATTTCTTAACTGTCTTTTCAGATCTATCCTACTTATATTTTTATGTACTTCCTATTTTGACATTTCACTTTCAGCCATAATCTAGTATTTTTATCAAAGTATATTCATCATCAGTCTTCATAAGGTGTTGCAATATTAGTCTTATATTCCTACTGCTTGTTAACAGAATCTCATCCAGTTTGTTATCCTCTCACAGTCAGTCTTTGTCCAGAGAGATTTTTAAGGCATGACAATAATGACATAGAACAGAGTGCAAGATTTTTTGTAACGACTGTTTGTTTAATTGGTAGAGTGGAAAGCATTTTCACTACTTATGTACTGCAAGCTTTGTGAGATCAGAAAGAATTTTATCTCTGCACAGCACCACAGAACAGCATACAGTGACTCTGAGAATTCTGCAGCCTTTTCTAATGCATTATATAACGCCAACACTAGAAAAAACATCCTGATTTGAATAGAAAAAAGTTATCTGTCTCTTGTTCTCATGTTCCAGGTCTCTTTCTCAGAGTTTCTACTCTGTCTGTAGCCCAGAAATTTTTTCTATAATATTCTAATATATTTAGCATTCTCATAATATATTTTTGAGTAAAACCCAGTTCTTTTATAAATATTTGTGAACTATAGACAATAATTCAGCTCATCCCAATATCTGCAGATTCAGAGTGAGCTAAGTGTAAAAATACTGAGGCAAATAATTCATTTAAAGCATGTAAAGGCTATAGGGATGCTGGGGAGGGACTCTTCATTAGGGACTATACTGATAGGACAAGGGGTAGTGGGTTCAAACTTAAACAGGAGAAGTTTAGCTTGGATATAAAGAAGAAGTTCTTTACTGTAAGGGTGGTGAGGCACTGGAATGGGTTGCCCAGGGAAGTTGTGAATGCTTCATCACTGACAGTGTTCCAGGCCAGGTTGGACATAGCCTTGGGTGACATGGTTTAGTGTGAGATGTTCCTGCCCATGGCAGGGGGGTTGGAATTAGATGATCTTAAGGTCCTTTCCAACCATAACTATTCTATGATTCTATATGCTTCAGCAGTACACATGCATCACTAGAATACTGCATACGTCTGTCGTATCAACAAAAAGGCAGGTATTCCCATCACATGGAAATTGATTGGCACAACTAGTTCTCTGTGGGACAAAATGAGAAGAAAGGGCAACATAAGAATAAACAATAAGGCATTTAGGCATATGCTTTAAAAGGTTTGATTGATTGTGATCCAAGCAAAGGACAGTTAAGAGTGATAAATGTAATAACTCTAAAAAATGAATGAGAAGTCATGTAAGCTTTTCACTGAAACACAAAAGGTTGACTTACCATAAGCTATAAAATTTCATTAAATCATCAGCCTTTGACAAGAATTGCCTGTTGTGATTTCTGAGATGCTCCTTTCTCTCTCTGTACCCTTGAGTACTATGTACAGCTCTGAGAACTGATACCTGTAAGAAAATTTCAGTGTCAGACTGACAAAGAAAGTAAAAACCAAAACAAGCCATATCTTACTACAGTAACAAATTCCGTTCACCTCAGCGGGTCTAATCATAGGTGCATAGGTTCAAAGATCTGTCTCTAAAACTTACACTGTGCTAAATATAAGAGTACAGAAGACGGTTTAATAAATGGGCCACATCAAGTCAATTCAGTGGTGTTCTGTGGAGTGTATTCTGTGTACCAATAAAAATCTCCATGATTTACATTAATTCCATTAAAGTAGCATACCGCCTCCAAATATTTATAGAGATCAAGCAGACTCACTTCAGGATGATCCCTTCATACATAGCAGAGGCACCATTTCCTGAAATGTAAACAATCGCCATCTGCTGAACCATAATCCCTAAATCAGAAACACAAATGTTTGGATTAACAAAAAGTGGAAAGCTTCATTCTTTTTGTTGACCTCCCAAAACATTTTTTTTTTCACTTTCATTGTTATATGCATGACTAGCATTCTTCTTCCAGGACTGGAAATGCAATGGCTTTTTGCCATAGTGACCAAAAAGACAGCAATCATCAAATTCAAGCCAATCCAAACTATAAATGATTTGAGGAGATTTGAAATCAAGCCTTCAATTCAGTGCAACACATATGATGTAGTATGAAACAAATGAGCTTTGATATTCTTAAGAATCAGAGAAATATAAAAGCATATTTATTTTACCTTTTTAAAAGAGTAGATGGATCTGATACAGGAAAAAGTTGAGGAAATGCAAAACATACCTTATGTATAATGTCATTGAAATCTATATGATTTTTATATACCTGAAGTTTTAGCATTCTACTGCACCAGAGACATGTTAAATGTTTTAGCACAGACCTTGAACTGCTATTTTCAGTGCATATATCCATATATATGGATACAGAATACAGATATACAAAATAATCCATTGTATAATCTGATGCTATAACAACGAGCAAACTGCTTAAACTCTAATTCTGAGGGAATGAAATTTGCAAGTCTTCTCCAGAGTAGCTAATTTTTGGACAGTGTTTTTTCTTGAAGAGATTAAACACAGTGGAGAGCACTGAGAAGTTCAAGAAGGGTGAGGAAAGTACTGTCTGGGCTGCAGGTATTGTTGCTCAGGACCTGAGGCACAAGCAGTAATCTTGAAAGTCTTGCCCATTCTGATTTGTGCTGTGGGTTTTAGGCCATATGAATCCCAGTAGGACAATCAATAATCAAGCATTTGCTGGGGTTTTGGGGCTTCCAGTCTTCCTTTTCCGCAGCCATGCTCCAGGCACTTCTCCCAGCCACCCTGACAGAGGCTCTAAAAATTGTTGGAGGTACTCCAGCTACATAGCAGGACAAGAAACCAAGCGCTCCAGCTCCACCTGCCTAGTGAAAAGGTTTCTTACAGCCTCTGCTTCTAAAAGCAATGGATTGGTAACTGCAAATTGGAGCCAGCTGTGACCTCTCTGAACTTGCAGCTATTTGGATACTTTTGAGGTGGTCACTGGGTGTTGGCTTTGGTAAGATAACAGAGAAGCAGTCATATTTCCACTGGATTTCTGTTTTACACATGTTCATCACAGGTACTCGATGTGCACTCAGATTTTTTTTACTCCATGAATCTATTTGGCAGGGCAATAAGCTTAGGTAAGTTTCAGGAAAGACTGGGATTGTCCACATATAAAAGATTAATGCTTCGAAAATAGTTCAGAACAAAAAAAATCAGTAAAATATGCCTAAGTGCAATTTTAATTTTCTTAATAAGTACTTTTCATGCTATGTTTTCATTTTTCATTAATTTCTGGACACATTAGATTTCACTTTACTCTGTAAGAAGAGACAAAGTTTTTCAAATTTTTTTTTAGGTTATATATTAAATTTTAGGACTTTGCATTAAAATTTCCTTATGACTTCACAATTATCAAAATAATTACTTTTTGTCATTGCAAATATGGAGAGTTTGCTTTCATTTCTGCTTTGTCATAAAAATTCAAAAATTCTAGGCAGTATAAAAAAGTGCACCCTGAGTCCTAGTGTCAACGTTCACCTGTTTCCCTTTCTAAAATGCATCGTACTTTTACCAAACAGCACTTTAACCCCAGGCAAAAGAAAAGTAGCACTTGCCATGCTAAATAATAAGCTGTGTAAATTTCAGTTGTTGGGGATCTGTTCTGTGCCTCCAGTGGGAGAAAAAGTTATTTCTGGTTATGACTTTTGGAAAAAATAGAAGGGAAGGAGGAGGGGAGAAGACGGGAGAGGGAGGGGAAGGGAGAGGGGAAGGGAAGGGAAGGGAAGGGAAGGGAAGGGAAGGGAAGGGAAGGGAAGGGAAGGGAAGGGGAGGGAAGGGAAGG
>JANRGW010013799.1:0-43516 GCA_024733675.1 Psilopsiagon aymara
AGAGCAGGCAGCTTCTCTGCAACATCCCTGATCCGAGCCCCTGGTAGGCAACACACCTCCCTTGAGACTGGGTCAGGTCGACAGATGGGCGCCTCTGTTCCTTTCAGAGTAGAGGTCCCTACTACTACGACCCACCACTTTTTCCTGGCAGCACCATTGAGATGAAATACAACTAACCCCCTTCTAAAAGAAAATGCTCCATGAACTCTGACGCTTCATTACAGAGGCTGTGGAATACCAGTGAGTTCTGCATTTACTGCTTGGGTGCAGTACAAGTTCATTCCGTATTTGCTGACTGACCATCAAGAAGCCTGCTACTAGTCAACTTGGGGATGCTGGGGAGAAGACATGGGATTTGCTGCAGGTAAATGAGGGTTTGGGAAAAATCCTGAAGTATGAAAATAGCTTATTTTTTCTCTAAAGAATGAACTATGGTGTTTTTCTAGCTGGGAGCACTGAAGCAGAAGGATAAGCATCTTAGCATTTGGGGATATGATCACAGCCTGGCTTCCCTCTATCCAGGTTAGAACAGATACCCTTACAAATGCAACCATGTATTATATCTCCCTTCCCCCCCACAAAAAGAGAGAAGAAATGCGGAGTTTAATTAGGAGAAGAAAACAGCATCATAACAAGACACAAGACAATGAGCTCACTCTCCAAATGCCACAAACTATGAAGAGCTTGCGACCTCTCAAGCCTACACTGTTCTCCATCTGTGTCAGGGTAAATACCTCCATCCAAGCCAGAACAGCCACCTCCCAACACCTGCTGGGAGCTGAAAGCACTCTAGAAATGCAGATGGCAATTTCCTTGCTTGAATCAGCAACCAGCTGCGACTCCTGCTCTTCTGTTACTTCTTCCCAGGAGTTGCCTTATCCAACTGTTTTCCCCAAATGCCCCTGAATCCCGCTAACCCCAAGTGCCAAACTTGCTCAACTGCTGACCCACTTGGTTCGCTGGACCAACTACACGCATGTCTGAACTTCAAAAAACTTTAACTCTTATTATTATAGGTTTACAGGACACAATTAGTTCAAGTCTGTTACTTTAGAATTCATTCTTACAGTGACAGAAGAGCCCATTCATCTGTAAAAAGACACAAATGTGCCTGGCAACACCTAAAATCACAGAAAAGGGACTTTTCTAATTGCTCTGGACTTCATTTTTCCCCTCTTTCATTTCAGATTGGTTTGTTACCTCTAGCTATTAAGATTACAACATTAAAGTCCTTGTACTACAGAAACAACTCCGTTACTGAACATAATATGGGCATTGGGTCCAGTTGTTCTTATTAGGTCTGGTTCAATGCCTGCTCTGTTGGGCCTAGGCTGACTCTCATATAACCCCTACTGTTCAGCTAGAAAATTTTCAAACAAATCAGCCATTCTTTTATTATTTATTTGTATCTTGCAGTGATATATTTTAGAAAAGAGGACATTTGTTAAAAATATGCTCAGCTTTCAGGGATTTAAAGCTCCATAGCTCTTTCTCAGCATAGGACTGGCAATGACTTAGAAATAAGCATTTACAGAAAACCCATATCTCAAAATCTATGAATTCTGACAGAGTATTCTCTCTCCCGCCCCATTTATTTTCATTAGATTCTTTTACCTAGAAGAAAAATCAGCTTTGTTGCGAGGCTACTTTTGGCCTCTGCCTCTTCCAATGATGTTCATGAATTAAAGACAGTAAGCAGTACAGGCTAATGCGTCCTTTTACACACTACACTGCAAAAGTGGTTCCAGAGACTGGGGCACAGGTGGAAATGAGAGACTGTATGCCCCAGTAGCAACAAGGCACTACATCCAGACCGGTCAGAAAGGACAAACACACACAGTGAAATCAAACCTAAACTAGGATCTGATTTTGTCCCAGCGAGCGTCATCCATCACTCTTGCTCAGCTGAGACACTATTTTAGCCCACGTTTTGGCCTAACATGCACTCTCCTGCCATGCCAAAAAGAGATTCAAAATATAGTGAACTACAGATGGGAAAACTGCTCTTCTACTGCTTCAACGGAGAGGAAAAGACACTAAAAAGAGCAATGCAGGATGTGTAAGTTTTTCTTACAGAGAATCCCCATAAAATGTGCAGAAAAATCTTTTAGGGCCTGTGAAACAAAGAGGCTCAGAAGCTCTTGCTACAAGGTAACCTCTTCATCTAACTCTGATTCCCCCAGTCTAGTTATCCCTTCCCCTTGAACTGAACTCTGATACTGCTGCAAATGAAAACAGGTCATGTCCTCGTGCTTTGATGCCTTATATAGCTCATGGGTTTGTCCTCTCTATTCTGTTCTGTATTTTATACCTGTAACTGGGCTAGAGAAAGTAGAACATTTCACCTCTGTCAGGAAGCTATGCGTATCTCTACTTAGAATTAAGTTCTACCTAACAAAAAGCTTTCAATTTATCCCAGGATCTTGGAACTGTTGGTTTTAGGCTGCAACATTAAATTCTGTGCATCTCCATCTGATATCGTGTAAAATCTAAGTAACATGCTGTGCTGCTTTTGTTGGAGTAACTGTTTTCAATGTCAAATTACAAAAGCAGCTCAAAAATAATAACGAGGTCAGAGAAACAAGGAGTGCTGAAGGGGAAAAAGAAAAGAGCAAGAGACCAAATGCAAGGAAAATCTACCTTGCCAAGAACACCCCAGAAAGCACTGACTTCATATATTTATAGCTTTCCTAATGTACAGAATACATATAAAAATAAATACTACCATAAGAGAAAGACAAAGCAACAGCAAAGGGTTCAAACCATTAGATCACCTAGCAACGAATCATTAACCTACCTTTTATGCTGATGTTTTATGGCTGGTTTCAGACATCCCCATTTCCTCTATGCAGCACAATCCATCTATTTGAGAGTTTCCAGCACTGCAAACCAGCAGTGTGTACACTGCAACATTAACCAGTACAGCCAATCTCAGGTCTGAGCACTCGAGCTAGACTACACCACATCTGAGCCTTTCTTTTTTAAGGAGCACGTTATGTTATTCTGCTCTTGCTGTTTCTCGCCTGCTTGTTTTTAAGGAACAGTCTGCTCTTTCTTTCCCCCTCTCCAGTATCTTGTCTGCCAGGAGACTTGTTGGAAGCAAAATGGGTGTCTCTTGATCTCAGTCCCAGCCTCCCTGTGAAACAGGCAGGTTCCAGTCTGAATCAAAGACTTGGCTTTAGGCAACACTGTCAGCTACATAAGTAAGCTGGCAGAAAGAAACACACTTAACTGAGGGAATGATTAAGAAGGACAGGAAAATATACAGGAGAATATGGATTGAGATGAGGGTTACCATTACTGTCTTCTGGCATTGGAAAGTTAACTGTTCTTACTCCTTTCTTAAATTTTGGCAATGAGGTATAACTGAGTAACTGCATCTGTTCTAGAGTAAAAAAAATTATATTTGGAAAAGATCTCAAAACTCAATTCATTTTTTTATTCTCCTGATCAGGACATCAAATACCACAAATATCTGACAATGCACTGACAGATTCATTTTTGTTGTTGTTGTGAACATGTTACAATGGGTTTGGGTTTCATTTGCCAGTCTCACCTTACACACTGGTAAGATGAGTAAGGTGCGTATTCAGATGTTAGCATTTTCTAAATGCCATTTGTGGAACTGAAAATGCTTCTGCTACACGAGACAGGCAGCACTTGTTCAAGATTATATCCACTGATTTTACTAACAGATGGTGATCCTGTACACTGGCACTCAAGTCAAACTGTCAAACTGCACTCTTGTATTGACACAAGGTAGTATTTGCACTAAAAAAATAAAGTAGTCATACCTTATCCCAACCCGTTCAGTCTTTCTCCCTGTATCACCCCTTCAGGTTCTTAGCCATTGATGACTGTAAGGTCAGACGATGGAACATGTAGGAGAAACTATTCTTTGGCTGAGTTTAAAGGGATGGCTTCTCTGTTCTCTGTTGGGGTTTTTTGTCTGTTTAGCGGTTTTTCACTTTATTTGATTTATTTTGAGCTGCATCAGTTCTCCCAGCCAGCTAACTGCGTATCTACACAAATGTTTGTTCTGAACCAAAGACAGTGATGATACAGCGGTATCTAATACTGCCTCTTCCAGTAGCAATGCAGCCATAAACAATTTGTTGTGCTACAGCCCCAACTGGTTACAAATCAAATATTCTAATCCAGTGCTGTGCCTTTAAGTCCTTCTGCTTTTAAACAGAGCAAGCTAATAAAATAACCATCACCTCCCTTCAGACAGCACATTAAAGAGACTATGTGACAACAGGATATATTTTTTCCTAAGAAATAAAGACCTTGAGTGTATTTGAATCTTGGGTTTGTGTTTCTCTGTTAAATCTAAAGCATAATTTTTCCCAATTATATACTGCAATATTAAAGTCAACATAAATATTCAAGCTGTGCAATTCACACGTTACTCAGTGTAAACTGGAACTGAGCCAGCTACTCTTTGCTGTCAAAAAGTGAGATAACATAGTAGGTTGCTGACAGCCAGCCAGGATATGGGGTAATACCTTCACCTTTAACTGAAGATGTGACATCTTCCTCCTCTGCTAAGGAGAAAGGAAGGCTCCTTATAATGCACCAAGCCTGTCGTAGGTGAAGCCTGCACCTCCACATTTGCAGGCCAGTCTGCCAACATTTTGCAGTGCAAGCAGTAGGGGAAAACAACCCCAAGCCCAGAGTGATGGACTGATGTATCCAATATGCTCTGCCACACGGCCATAAGTGCTATTTGCATGTGTTAAATCTCATAAACGAGCTCGTATGCTTAACCCTGTAGACCCAGGGTACTTTAACCATTCAGATTTTGGTATTCCCTCACTGCTGTCTGTTAGTTTTTAATTATACTTAATCCCCTTGATGAGGGACCTATCCAGTTACCCTTTTCTGGATGATAGTATGATAAAAGACAAAACCAGTCTCATAAGGACAGCCTTGAGAGTTCAGATCCAAGGTCCATTTTGCCAGGTATAGAAACTCCTGGGCTGAGGAAAGGCTGCATGTAACTGGGCTGTTTCCATTGCTGCATTATGTGACCCTTAAGCAGTCAGCAGTGTAAAGACTTCCTTGCTTCACTATATAAAAAGGTGGTTTCTTGTTTTACGAGCATAACGTTAAGGCTGTGCTGACAATAAGAACATCTTGAGATTATAATGTTCTTTACACAAAAGAGTCAGGTCAGAAGAAACCCAGCCACACAAGCAAACTGGTGACAGAGAAGTAACAGAGGAGGAACTCAGTTTGTGGGTGGAATGATACACACAGATGCCCCTGCACTGCACCAGGAAAGGGATGGCTGCACCATGAGAAAACACTGAAATGCCAGAGTAGCAAATCAACATGTCACATGTTGGTTATTCACTAAAAATCTTCATCTACTGCTGGACAGAGTTTGCCACACCAGTTATCTGTGCCAGTATGATACAAGCAAATAAGAACTATTCATTTGTAACTTTAAAGAAACACAATAGATTGTGTCACTAAATCCTTGCTTTAAGAGAAAGAGGTCAGTCACTCACAGATATTACACTGCTTTGTTTTTTCCTTTTTTCTGAACTTGTTCTTTTAAAAGGAAATTTTCTCTTTCAGTTACATTTCCTCCTTTTATTTACTTGTTATTTTTAATAACAACCTGTTTCACTGTGATTTCCCAGGAACAGCTTTAAAGCTGTGGTACATTTTGCTCATATGTAGGTTTTATTTACATATCTGAGTGCACACATACTTTGAAATCTGCACTATGGACTGCTGATACTTGTCACTTCTGCTTGGGTGCACAGGGTTACTGCCTTATGAAATGGTTTTGAGTCTGTGGACAGGGACTATTTCTAAGGCAATTTAAATCACCTCTTTAAATTGAGTAAAACCACCAGAACAGCTAAAGACTTCAATTATTTGTTAAACTGCAAATAGCTTCTGTACTCACTGGACTTGAGAAGTGTGTCAGTCGTAACTCACACCCACTTTTCCTCTGTTTCTCTTTCATCTTTTAGGTTATACTGAAGTTCATGAAAAAGCACAATAAAAATGAGTTCTGTTACAAGGATGTAAGTTTCTCTTGGTTTAAACTAGTTTTCTATAGCAGCATTAAATTAAAATTTCATGCACAGGATATGAGATCACTCAAAAATATCTGAACACTGAGCTTCAATACCTGACCACTGCTTCTATCCAAAGGCAAGACTGCTGTCCTCACTGCAGCAGAAAGCTAAGGACATGTACAGGAGCTGCCAGGGGAAAGAAAGCGTCTCTCTTTTCTGAGATAAAAGCACTAGCTCATCCCTAACACCACCTTAAATTTTAGACATTATAAAGAATAAACTATGCATCCAAATTTAACCACTTTCAAAAGCATATTAAGAATGGTAGGGGCTGGAAAGGACCATAAGACCATCTAGTTTCAATTCCCTGCCATGAGCAGGGAATCATCTCTGAACAGTAGTTCTAGCTGACGGATCACAAGAACACGTGTAACTCCAGCATGCCAGCAGGCCATGAGACCACAGAAGGTCCTGAGCAGCTCCCAGCAGCACAACGCAGTTCAGAGAGCTGGACCATGGTTCAGCATGGCCCTGATGGGCTCTCCCAGATCAGCAGTGCACTTCAGCTCTTGCTGACCTTGTTTTGTTACCCTTCTTTTACAGCTGACAGCACTGACCCACACATGTCAAACCTGTTTGGGTGCCTGGAACAAAAGTAATACATATGATTAGTGATTATTTACATATTTTAAAGAATCTACCAGAGATCTCAGCACTTACTGGGAATTAATGTCCCGTATTTATCCATTCTCAATGCTAACTGATACCCTGCAGAGGCAGCATCAACAAGGGAGACAAGCAAACTCTGATATTTGCTCTGCAAGTAAATTATTTGTGTTTGAACTTACTTGAGTCATGGAACCCCTCAAAATAATGTTAGGGAGCTCTAACCCCAAGTGCATATTTCAGTTTTATTATAAAACCAGAAATGAAGATGTAAGACATAACTAAGGAATAACTGCTTTTCACTACGGTTTTAAGGACTCCGATGAAATGTAAAATGCTGCAGCACCAAAGCAGCTTCAAACAACTTTTGTTTTTAAGTCTTATCTCTGCTAATCTCTGTAAGCACTTGTGGCTATGTTAGCTAAAAATATTTCACGAGTCTGTAGACAACAGAAAGCTAAATTAAAAGATTACATTCAGTTAGTTCTTATCCGTATTAAGCTGTGAAAGTACGCAAACATGCAACCCCCACACACAGACAAGCAATGGCTAGAAAATCTCCCTAATTCCTTTGAAAAAGATGAAACCTAAGTACCTCCATAATATAAAGTAAGCTGTGAATAAAAACATGTAACTGTAAAAGGTGATTGCAGTTAAAACCGTTCACATTTTGCAACTCTTCCTCTCTCGCAATGCAAAGCCTCCAACTTCCTTTGGTGACTTTTTTCTTGGGCTGTCTCTGAACTGCACAGATGCAGGGGGAAGCAACTTCATCCTTTATGCAGATATACAGAGTTATGGAGCAGAAGAATCAAGTTTGATATGTATATATTTTTTTTAAATCCCATTGATTTACACCACTGGAGAAATAAGGGCTAATCCTGGCAATCTGCAAGAGCCCTCCTTGATCACTGGCACCATGCATGACATTAGAGAGCAGGGAAAACTCTTACTGATCCCAGAGCACATCAAAAGCCTTCTTGATTTATGGCAGTTTCATTATCCTGAGAAATGTCATGGCCAAAGCAGCTGCCTCCTGGGTGTTGCTGGAGGGTCAGAGGCTGCAGTGGTGGGCAACGCAGATGATAGACATGAGGCAACTGCTGGATTTTACAAATGTTCATACGAACAACCCATCTCGTGCATGGCAGCACACATCCAAACCCTTTTATAGCCCAAACCCCCAGAGTTCCCCCTCTTCACATCAAGTCCAGACCTTTACCATCACCACTAGCTCAGTGCAGACCCCATTTAATCCCACCACCACACACTGACCATGCAGAACTGCAGCTCAGCGCACACTGTAACTTGTAAGCCAGGAGTGAGGAACCGAGCCAACAGCTAATCTCAGTGGGGACATTTGTAACTGGAGACTTGAGAAAAAGATGAAATTGTGCCAGACCTTCAATCATAAAGCCTGCAGGACAAATTGTATCTTTATTTATATTAGGCACCACACCCTGCATGATTCCCCCCAGTTCACCTGGGGATCTCAGAATCAACTCTACCATAAAGTTCAATAAGGAGCAGTAATACACATTATGACACCACTATCAGCTTGAAGAGGTCAAAATACATTGGCTAGCTTCTCAAAAATGGAACTGTAACATTTTACTGACCTGTATATACATTCTCACTTTAAATAGAAAACAACAACATTGATTTATGTTAGTTACACTCAAAAACTAAGGATGTTTTAGATAGAACAAGACAGTCACATGTACTGATTTCACACATGGAGAATGCTATGGTTGGTTTAGGGGGTTTTATTGTAATTTAAAAGTAGTCATGTTAGGGATCAATAAAGCGTGAGACAGATGATGCCAGCCAAGCCCAGGCACAGAAACATTGCCACTGGTTGGCCATGAGAGGCATAGAAAACAACAGAGGCATCTTGAGAAGAAAGCTACATACTTACTCTAATGTAAGCTCCAAAAAAGCAAGCTACAAATTGAGGCGTAGTGGGAGGGCTCTGTTGGTGGGACTTTTACAGCTTGTCTCAGCCATGAGATGGCATAGGGAAGAGTTTTCTCACCTCATTCAGTCTCCAAAGGATTTTCCTTTATTCTCTGTTACTGGAATTAGTTTTACCTTAACATACAGGACAATGTTTCCCTTCCTTGCACTGTTTGGAAACGTAAATGTTAATGATGTTAAAAAACAGCATGAAAAGAGTTAACCAACATGCAGAATTCGACTGAGGTTATGGGCACATGCCCACTGCAACCAAAATGATCATCTGTAGAGGACTGGAGCTAAGAACAACTTATGCTACAGTTTTTTGTGTTCTCCTACCTGGCTTGAGGAGATCCTGCCCCTTCCAACCCCGGAGTTTCAGCTCCCCACCTCTCAAAATGATATCCTCTAGCTGTGCTAGCACACCTCTTCATGAAGCTATGGTCTAAATTGAATACACAAAGGGATCAGGGTTAAAAGTAATCCAGGTGAAAGTATGGAGCAGCGAAACCCACATGGATGTTCACTGCAAAGCCAGGCCCTCCTTAAAAGTTCAAAAGGCAGCTACTTCATTAGCTGCATTCAAAGCATGTTGCTTTAATTATCCTTCTCAGGGGAATCCCTAGGATTTACAGTGGCATAGCAACACTTTTTCTTGTGTTTACCCACATTGCTCATATTGTCTTTAGCTTGCTTCAAAATAATTAAACTAACCAAACCAGCTACCTCACTAGTAAATACAAAAAGTTCCATTTGCAGTCAAAGTTTAACCTATATAAGTATGTACATTAATCTCAATTGACTTGGCCTGCATTTGACCTGCTTCTTGTCTCTGCCACCTTTTGCGCATGGTACTAGAAAAGCAATTAAATTTTGAGAGCCAAAGGTCTTCTACACCTTCAGGAATGGAAAATTACTCCACTGAATTTTAAGGTAGGCAGTCTGAAGCCAGAGGGTCATTTAGGACTTAATCACAGCACTGAACAGAGGGAAGCAGATGTGCATGGAGGGATAGCCAGCATGCTCTTGAACAAGTGCTGAAGATTTACTAACAAAAGCTTTGGTAGGACACACAGTGAGGGCTATGGTGAGTCAGAATTAAACACAGTACCAAGAGTAGCATTTTAAGAGTCAAAAGCAGACTATATAAATATTTCAAAACTAGGTTACTATTATTTTCCAGTGCAAACAAGCAGTTATCTACTTTTATCGCATAATTCTCTTTCCCCATCAGCACTGAAAGCCTGGACAAAATAAGACACTCCACAACACACTACTCCGGTATCACAGAGCATGGATGCATCCTGGTATACTACACAAAATCCTGGGGACTTGGAAACATCTGTGATGGTTGTTTCTAGAATGCAAAGACAGGCTGACACTGAATACTTCTTGAGACTTAAACCATAGTCTCTTTTGTCCCAAGAAGTTACACGAAGCATGAACATTTTCATGTCTAAAGAGGAGCCAACCCAATGTACCAGGGACAGAATTTCCTAGCAGCCAAAGCAGCACAGACGAACACCATCCACCACAGACAGCTTGAGAAGACACTTTCTATTAAGTGAAGAAGAACTGCTTCATGGTTTCTCTTAGAGAAGAAACAAACCAGGCACTTGAATGAGTTGTAGCATCAGCAACTCAGAAGCCCAATTGCACATTCCTTGGTTAAAATTCTGAAGGCACGAGCAGCCTTTGATCAGTCACACATGCAGCATGAAACACTCTCCCTCAAGTTCTTCTCCAAACAAGCCTTCCAGTTTTGACTTCTACTGGGCTTTTTTTTTTTGTGATTTCAAGAATATTCTGAAGCCAATGAACATATTCGACAGATCTGCCTCTTAGATAAAACTAATAACATCAAAGTTATTTTATTTGAATTTCCAGAGCTTGTTTGTAAATCTGGCCTAAAAATGGTATTTGCCTGTTTGCAATTAAACCTGCCTATGTTTATGTTGAACACAAGTATCAGACACTTTACCCATGGGCTGGAGTTCAGAGTCTGAGCACAGAGACATGCGGGGACAAATTTCTCTCTCAGTTATATTGTTAAGAGTCAAAAGCACCCAGTTTAAAAAACAATTACTAGAAAAATGATGCCATGTTCTGAGCTTCAGTGATGCTTAGTTTTGAGTAGCTCATGGAAATCTTCCCAAGCAAACAAGGTATTTCAGTTTAAGCTATAAGAAAATTACTGATGGCACAAAAAACCATCTGAGGCCATGCAGATTACATCTGCTTGAGGAGTGAAAGCAAATCACAGCTATGTCTTTCAGTTATCTTGTTCACTTACGTGTTTGGGTTTTTTTTTTTTTAAACATCTGTAAAAACCCAACATTGTTCACAGAATTAAAGGTCTCTGTATTAAAGTAAGAACATGCCAAAGAATACTGCAAAACTTGATTAATCAAGTGCTGGATAATAGGTGATTAGAGGCCTGCCAAAGGCTTGTTCATGACAGCTTCCACAGACGTGCTGGAATGCTGCGGAGGACACTGCTGACCCAGGGCAGCCAGAGCTCTGCGTTAGCCACAGTGGGGACATGGATGAACCACATCTTCTTTGGAACTCATTTCCTAATCCAAATAGGGGGAAAAGGAAACACAGGATGAATCTGGTCTCCAGCATCTAGTCTCTAATGTTCCTGGAGGACTGGCATGGATGCTGCTTTTAGAGTTGGGCAGTAATAAGATTTCCCCCTTTAAGAAGCATTGTTCCAACTTGCTAAGTTATTGCTTTAGTTTGGGTGGAGAGATAGCTGAATTTCTACTTTCTAAATCTTAATTATTGAGTGATGCTTCCAGAATACATTGGAACAAGCATTTAAGATGCCATTTGTGGGTTGCTGTGGGTTTGTCCTTTTGTTCTTTTTAATTCTCTGGCAAATTGCTATGGGATTCTGATTTCTGCCTGCCTCATCAGTATTATGTTGGCTCTCTGTGATAAATTATCAAAACTAATCAGAGTTTGCACTGCAAAGCAGTCAGGCAAAAGTGATGAAAAGCATGCAAAGTCATGTGCTATGTGAACAGACCTTTTCTTGAGACTTCTGGCTTCAAACTGAGAAAGCTGGAATTCATCATGAAAACCACTCCGACCTGGTGCACAACCCCTGTCTCACACAGAACACAATTATACAGTTATGCTATATGGAACCTGCAGATAGGTTTTTATTATGTCTGTCTTGTGTTCACTTTCATGTTATATTCAAAGTGCTGTTTGCAATTGTGTGATATTGGTCTGGAAGAGTAGTGGTTTCTAGAATACAAAAACGGATGGAGCAATACCAACGGGCTTATTGCTTTGAAGTTATTTTTAGCTGTCACATTAATGAGGCACTGGATATAAAGCTTTTCATCATTATACATCTGATATCTAAATAACAAAACATGAGACAGAGAAAGATAAACGACTAAACAAACAAGTCCATCCCTTCCTGGCATGGTGCAGGAGGTCATGGGCATGTCTCACTGCCCAAAAGTAAGTCAACAACTATCCTTGTAATGCAACAAGGGTGCATTTCACCTTTCCATTCTGTAGTAGAAACTATTATCCACAACAGGAAGTGCTCCAAGTCAGCTGTTTCTGTTTCAGCCTTTTATGGGACACAAACAAAGAGTAATGACTAAGTGATGCTTTGTGTATTGCGAGAGTACAACCTTTCAAAACTACATTGCTTGGAAACACGATTAATGCCTATAGGTTACTTGCCCATGTTAGATGGAAACACACACCTAAGAGGTAGTATTTTTTTGTAGCAAATTATAAGATACTTCAAAATTGAGAATTTGTCTCTTGTTTCTGCAAACTGATCACAATTCCAATTAATTACGCTAATACTGGATTGGCTTTTTTTAGTCATTACCCTAGGATGCGATGGAAGAAGCAACTTGTACTTCTGTTCAACCACAGCACCAAAATCCCACATCTTTCTCTTCTAACCATATAGCGACTTTTGTAACACATAAGAGAATTATTTTTTACCTACCAAGTTTGACTTAAAGCATCCAATAGGTTCACAAGTTCAGTGGCAGGACTGAATACATGCAGTGTGATCAGGTAAGAACTGTTCAGCAGGAGAACAAGCAGATACCTGGACCTCTCACTGACATGCACCATGAGCCCAGGCATGAGAACAGAACCTAGTTCAGACACTCAAAAAAACACCTCTCACAATAATTAAGCTCAACCTACAAACAAGCACAATTATGGAAATACGGACCGTCAAATGGGAATTAGGATAAGCATATAGAAGAGCCAATACTTCTCTTTATTTTAGTACTAATAATGCCCAGGGAGGTAGCACTTCCTGAAACATGCAATAGATGTCTGGAAATTTAAATCTGTAGTATTAATTGAAAAGCAGCATGAGCTGAAGGCTAACCAGTGTTAAAACCAGTATCTACAAGTAGCATAAGTTCATACTTCAGAGAGGAGACAGACAAGCATTCAAAATTCCCCAACTGCCAGTGAAGGATAACCAGGAAGAGTTTTACCTGAGCAATAAAAGCACTCAACAGAACTGGGGACTGCACTAGAGGGACAGAATAGCTTGATTTATTTTCTTGTGTGCCCTGTTCCACCATTTCAAATTGCACTGTTATCACCAACAAAAAGATAAATTGATTCAAATCATGATATTCTAGTTATCCCCTGTTAAATAAAAGGGAAAAAAAGCAAAACACAGTCTCATTGTTATTCCTGCAGCTCATCTGACTTCCTTGCTACAACCATGACAAATGCTTGGTTCAAAGATAAATAAAGCCAAACCAAAAATCTGAACAAATTGTTACATAGGCTCAGAGTATGAGTTAAGAAATAAGCTGCTCTGACACATCTAAAGAGAAAACAAAAGGGCCTGTGCAACAGCATAACCTTTGCCTCTGCCTGCTAGCATCACAGTTTACACGGTTTCCTTGGCAACCCTTTGCTAACATCTGAATGTGCTTGTTGCGTTCCATGTCAAACAGAAAATCCATTGTGGCAAGTCTGGAGGGCCATGGCCAGTGCCAACCTCCCAGCAGAATAATGCCCTTCACTATGCCTTACCCAGCAGGCTAATGACACACTCACTCACATGGCACAGCTGCTGCCACCACTTGTTTGTCCTCAACTCAATCACAAATAAATAAATAAATAGAGGTACATATCATAACTCTTGAATGTTTCCTCCTGCATGGAAAGCCTGTTCAGCCCCCATCACACTGGTCAGAAAGTCCCTGCTACTTGGACCATCAGATGCAGAGTGAGGGCAGTAACTGGGAGGCTTTGACTCATGGTGCTGAGGAATATATTCACATAACAAGTAGAAAACTACCCAGAAAGGGAAAACCACAATTATTCCTTACTATGCATTAATACACACAAAATTCATAGCATGTGACAGGTACACCAGTCCAGTGAAGAGAACTAGTTTCATCACTGTTTTTTTCATCATGGAAAGATCAACTGATCTGCAAATAACTCACATACTGCATGGGCTCCTCCTCCAGCCACAGAGGCAGGAAAATTCTACTCAAGACAGTGTGAAATGTCATCAGGAGGGCTGGTTTCTTTTTGCTGTTGGTGGTATTAAGGGTATGTGTATAAGTGAAAGCAGAGGGACTAAGAAACTAGTTTAGTTTATGAAAGAGATGCTACTGGCAAACAGCTGGATGTTGTGTCCCATCTGACTTTCCTCAAAGTACATGCCCACTCTCCAGCTCTATATATTTCACCAGCATTGAAATAAGAGTACTTCTAATAAAAGTGCACCTTTAAGGTTAACAGCACATACACCTGGAACATAACTTTTCTGAAATTAAAGTACTCCCCTATTCCTCAGAAACCACAAATTCCCAGGTCAGCAAATTTGACTCTGATTTTTATGATATCAATAGCATCATTTATTTAATTGCTTACAGATGTGCACAGTTTCAGGGAGGATGATGGCTGCATTCATGATAAAATCAGGTGTGTGGGGGTAAAATCCTGCCTGTCCCATTCCATGTGAAACTGGGGAGGGCCAGCACCTTTCTGCTGATGGCTGAACTTTCTGCCTGTGATTCAGCCATTTCCAGCCATTCTTACAATCACAGTGACAAAAATAACCATGTCATAGCTTTGTCTTAAAAGCTGAAGAATAAAGACAGATTTTATACCAGGAAGAAAAACCCAAACAAACCACTTGTACGTTGCCAACGCTGTTTCTGTGCATATTTCTCTCCCTTTCACAGGGGGCAGCCCCAAGGGGAAGCCCCTCTATGCTCCCTCATGGCCAGCTTCACTTCACACCCACCACCAGCCCAGGCCACCAAATAAGCTCTGAGGGCAGCCAACCTCTCCTTTTCGCCTCCCCTGCACAATGAAGCAATGAGGGGTCAGTCACAGCCCGCTGTTCTAAGGCTCTAATAGCCTATTGTTCTCTTGTGGTGGCCTCTGCGACATAAAACCATAAAACGAAAGCGACGTCTTCCGAGGGGAAGCGAATTCCCACCATGGGCCAAGGGCTCAGCGTCCCGAGGAGGGGGGGGGCACAGCCCAGGCTGTGACTCGCTGGGGTTGTTTTTGTTAGCAGCCAGTTTGCAGGAACATCTGCTCAGTGAAGCAGTGGTGTGGCTTTAGCCCGGCACTGCTCACAGGCCCTTCCCCACGGGTATGTGCAAAATCAGGTTTACTGCCTCTGCATGTGGCAGTCACTATAGACACCCTCAACACAAGAGGGACATGGACCTGCTCCAGAGGAGGCCATGAAGACGATCCAAGGGCTGCAGCACCTCTGCTACGGAGACAGGCTGGCAGACCTGGGCTTGTTCAGCCTGGAGACCTTAGAGCAGCCTTCCAATATGTAAGGGACCTACAAGAAATCTGGAGAACTTTTTACAGGACACGTAGTGAGAGGACAAGGGGTAATGGGTTAGGGCTTAAAATGAAAGAGGAGAGATTTGCATTAGACATTAGGAAGAAATTCCTTACTGTGAGACTGGTGACGTTCTGGCACATGGTGCCCAGAGAAGCTGTGGCTGCCCCATCCCTGGCAGTGTTCAAGGCCAGGTTGGACATGGCTTGGAGCAACCTGGTCTAATGGAAGGTGTCCTTGTCCCTGGCAGGAGGTTGGAACTGGATGAGATTTAAGGTGCCTTCCAACAAAACTTGTCTGTGATTCTATGATATTACCATGACAGTCCCACTGCTAGAATTTGGCTCCTACCTGACCAATGTTTATGCTCCCTGCCTTTAACTCTAGAAGGACTGAAAACATAATGATTGCTACTGAGCTGTAGTAAGTTTCCAAGGCTTAGGGCAAAGTGACCCAACAGCAGGGCTGGAGCATCTCCAGTGTCATATCCATAGGGTTACAGGGAACAGTGTTTAAGTACTGGGATGAGAGAAAGGACACAACAGGAAGAAATTAATCCAGCAATACAGGAAATGAAAAGATTGATAAGCCACTAATTCTATATTTTCACCACATCCTCTCAATCCAATAAAGAAGTGCACTGAACATCATTAACATCCTGCTAATGAGCCATCCAACTGCCCAGAACACAGCAATAATGAACGTGAGCTCTGTTTCCACCAAATCTACCAGAAAGATTTGTAAGGGTCTGTTTTCCCACTGACGCCAACACATGACTCCCATTAGCCTTAATAAAGGAAGAGTGCATTCAGTGGGAGAGAAATTTCCCAAGGTTGCATAAGTGAGCTGTGGCATGACGAAGACACAGTATAGACTGCTAGGAGAAGTTAGCCATCCCAACATGCCTGACAGGCCAAACGTTTCCATAATTTTCCCATTAATTTGTTCAGCTTTTGTTGTTCTTAGGATTTCCTCACTTTAGGGCAGTGGAAATAGACAGAACTTTTCTTATGCCACAGTTATGGAAAAGCAAACCAAACAGCGGGATGCTTAGCTCCTATTTATAGGCTGAAAATAATATAACTTCAGATACACACTTTGTCTATCTCAGTGCATTGTCCCTGCACGCTATTCTTGACTCCACAGTACATAAATTCTTACTTCTGTAACAATGCAAATTTGTTGACAGGATGATAGGTTAAAGTTTATCTTTCAGGCTGCTTCCCCTGCACCAGGCAGAAAAATCCAGTTATGTCAATTTATGTGCCTTTCAGTGCTCAGTGAGGCGAGGAAAGGGAGCAGAGTGCCAGAATGTGGGAACAATGCAGAAAACAAATGCCAGGACTGAGTATCCAACTCCTAGGCTAAGTTCAGCATGCCCCCAGAAAAACTCTGGGATTAGTACTACAGATCTCAAAACTGCATTTAAGAGAAACTTTAATCCCAGATGTTGAAAGCATGCTCAACCTACTAGAAATCAGAAGACTTTTCTTCATCTTTTCTCCCTAGTTCAAGTTTATTTACTGTAAAATACTTGGGTGTTTTGCCTTTTTCGGACACCAGAAAACTGAATTCCATAGCTGGTTATGTGTTTATCATAAGAATCTGATGTAATCCAAGACACTAGATGCTATTACAGTATAAATTAATGAGGCTACTTGATGTGTTCTGCTATAGCTTTGAATGAGAACAGACTTCTCTATTATCTCCCACTGCAATGACTAATGCAGGAGAGCGTCTAGCCTGCTACTACTCATGCACGTGATAAAAGTCCATTAGCACACATATTCACAGAAGTTGAACTACTTGGATAGAATAAACTGAGATAGGGAACTACAGTGCAACAATAGCTGTAAGCATGTGACTGGTGCTGCACTATGTTTTAGAGGCACATGTTAAAATGTATCTTCCAAATTAAATCAAGATTACCTATTTCAGCTGAAAAGAGAGAACAATGCCAAACCCTACCACTAAACAAAACCAAACACACTTGATTTATTTTGCTTCATAGTGTTAAAATTAAAACCTCAAAAGGCCACTGCAGCATCACAGCAGAATCAGCCCTGTGCCTGATGTGATTGTGCTCGTTAGGTGCCAGTATATGCTGAAAACTCTGAGCCCAGTTCTACTGAGGCTGGTGCTTTCCTGGACGCAAGTGAAAGCAGAATTGGACCACACTTCCTAAAACAAACCCCTGCACAACAACTGAGGGAAACAGAGTAACTGATTTATGGATGACACAGATACTAGCTCCACAGGAAAGCTCCATTCAAGCACAGAAATTGTAACTCACCAGTCATGGCACGACACGGAAGATAAAAATCACGCGAGCCTCAAAGCAGAAGACAATCAAAATACAAGACAAATTTCTGCAGCATCCATCCCCAGCCATGCTGTCAAACACACAATGGCAATAGCACAAAGCATCTTTATGACAGGAATAAAAAGCTCTTTAAATGCTTCTTTTATTTTTTATTGAATGAACCCACTCTTACACAAAGCTCACGCAACGATGGATTGGATTAATCAACTAAGGCTTATAAATCACACACAGAACAAGCTGAAATATTTATTAATTGCATGCAATTACTTCATGTAGCAAGTCAGGTGGTTGATTAACACACTGAACTTATTAGTATACTGAGAATATACATAACGTGAGAACACATATAGAGCATAGGTGGTAGGAGGATTAAAATCTCTTCAGTGTTTCACCATAACTGACTGAATACTTCCTTGTTCCAAGTCACTGTCAAAACCCAAAGGGAGTTAAGAACCAAAGCCACAGACTCCTCCCAGCTACAGCATTAGCATTTTGTGTGCTTGACTCTTCTCACAGAATTAGTCATCTTTACTAACAGAGTTCCTCCCTCCAAGGAAGCATATTGCACCACACCTCCCAATTGTTTAAGAAGTACATGTATACAAAGACCACAGCTGAAAAAGATATCATCAGATGTGGCGAGTCCACAGAAATCTTGTCCTGAATATTTTTCAAGTTTATTCATGAGAAAAGGGTGGAGAAAGAAACCACAGCTGAGAGATTCACAAACACAAACTCATTCGTAGCTTTGCAAAGCAAATCAGGCCACCAACTTGTCACATAACCCCACAGGGATCGGGATCTTCAGTGCTGGATGAAATTAAATTGCCCAGCTACTGTATAAGTTCTTAAAAACTGGTTGGGTTTTTAGCCCCTTTCCGTCTCTCAGACACTAGACTGAAGTGAATCAGGAAACACCATGAAGCCAAAACAGAAAGCAAAGAGTTTCTAAAATTTAACAACTTCTTGCACTATGGGGCAGTTCAGAGCACTGTTCTCATCCATTGTTTTAGTGCCTTGAAATGGACACAGGTGGTTACTGGCCATAAAAACAACTGCAGCTCCATCATTTCTTAAGTATTTACTAATAATACACCACAGTACAAACCCCAGAACTGTATTCCTGATAGTCAGACCTTTCTGGTCAAAACAGAAATCGAAAGAGAGCTTCTGGTAAAAAAAACCTCCAGAACACGTTTACACTTTGGATTTCAAGTACAGATCTGATTTTTTTCCCCTCAAAATACCACCCACTCTCCCAAAAAAATAACTAATCTGATGCTGCACACGAATTTTAATTGTTTCCATAATTGTTACCTGCCAAATAATACTTAGTGTGACATAGATGGGACAGGCTGCCCATGATACATGTATATTTAAATATCAACATACATATATACACTCACCTATATGCATATGTAGAACATACGACTTACGTAATAGTTAACTTCTGTGTAGCTATAAAAACAAGGAGCCTTTCAAAGAGGCAGCCTTTATTCTTTGAAGTAACAGCCACAGTCTGAACATACTGACTCTCTGGCTTGGATTTACAATCAAGTTACTACAGCTGAACTTCCTGCGTGTCATGCAAGCCAGGCTTGGTTTGGTGTCTCCCTGTGTGCTATTAGCTATGACACATACGAAGGCACAGCAGAAATCCCTTGGGTAAAAGGCTAAAACACTAGGATGCACTTCCCAGCTTTTGCTGCAAGTACAGGCACACAGACGTTAAGAGTCTGGCTGCTATGGGTGCTGTGACTGCAAGCCTGGCTCCTTCCATGAGTTGTGTAACTTTAATTTTTCTATTATTGGTTAAAAAATTATTTGATTTTTAAGATCTTGGTCTGTCAGCCCTTCCTCACTCAACTGCAGTATTTCTTACCACAAATAATGGCCGTGGTTTCAGTGGGACCTTTGAAATACTCATCTTGTGGTAGAAGTAATTGCACAACACAAGCTGGCGGGGCCATTTTCAGCGTATTTGTACAACTTCATTTATTTAGTTATTAGGACCAGGTCTTAAAACAACAAAAACTTTCTCTAGCATTTGTTTTAGTAAGGAATCCATTCTAGGTATTGGGCTATTTATAAGCATACAGTGTGCAATTACGGTGTACCCCTAGGTGAGCTGTAGTTACTGTGGCAGAAGAGCTTAGAAACGCTCCCCTGAGTAAACTGTATGGCAGAGTAAGCCTGCTAAGTAGGGGATGCCTAAGAATACCATAAAACAGAAGTGGTTTTAGAACAGCTTAATAAACAAGAGGAAAAATATCTGTGGGGCTTAAAGGGTGGAAGCTAACAAAATGTTATCTTCAGCAATAGATACTACACATTTTTCCACTGATTTTACAACTAAACCCAGCATTATGCAGCTTCTGACACCATTAGTGCCCAGAATCTACTTTTGACAGCACTTTTTGATTTGTGATGGGTGGTTTGTTTTGCATTGTTAGGGGCTGGGTGAAGCCTGGAGGCAGACATGCAGCCCTGTTGATAACATGTGTATTTTCCAACCTCGTGATAAATTTCCCATAACTGCTGGCCGGGAACACGACTTTCAGCAACTTGACTGTTTCACATTTGGCTAAAGCAGCATCAGGCTATTTGATATAATAGCTCCAAGCCTACAGATGGAAGCCAAGTATTTTCAGAACGGATTACTTCCAATACTCCACTTCGACTCCTATTTTCAGAAAACACTGCTTTCAGAAAGCCAGAACTCCGCAGTAGACTTTTTTCAAGCTGGAAATCCAAAATCAGAAATTACTTTTGGAAGGCGCAGTTGGATTTGAATATCCATGTCAGCAGTGCTGGGTGTTACAGCTAAAGAGAGGTGGTATTTTGTATGTAAATCCTAATAAGCTCGTGTACTTCAGTACTTTTGCATCGCTACTGCTGAGATAGTCTGTGCTGTTTTCAAAGGCTTTCACAGCTGCAAAGGAAATGACAAAAGAAGAAAAACACAGCCAGTGTATATCAGCAATTAATTCTATCCACAACTGCCCAGCTGTTTGCACACAGAGGAACTGGCCTGTTTCCTCTCCAAGCTTTTGCCACTGAAAGCTGATACGGCGCTTTCAGAGACGTGGGCTGTTGGTAACGTGTTAGGAATGCGCGCGGAATCGCACGGAGCTGAAGAAGAAGAAATGAAATCCAGACCAGAGTGCTGCCTATCTGAGTTAGGAGGATAAAGTTATCTGGGGGAGAGGGCAGCAGGAATGAGGATAGGGATGGGGAGCTGCCAGCAAAGACAGGCTCAGCGTGCAGGACAGACACCGTGGTTACTTACCCACACAGGGATAACATGGGAGAATCTCAGAAAGTCAAGTGTCTATACCAGCTCTGCCAAGACATTGACACTGGCTGATGCCAAACATGTAGATTTGGGGCACTTCACAAAAGCCGTTACTTTTATTCAGGATTGGTGCTTTTACAGTAAAGCTGCTAGAGACCTGGCTCCATCCACATCAAAGTAAGGCTTATTCATAAGTTGTTACTACTTATTGGTAACTAATCCTGCCACCCTGAAGCTCCAGAAAATGAGGCAGAATTCAGACTTTCCTATGAATAAAATCCTCTCATGCCAACCTTTGGTTTCCAGGAAAGGTATAGAATATATAAATCAAGATGCAATCAGGAACATCTACAAACCCTGCCCCTCTGAGCACCTGGACATTTCATCCCACTCTGGAATAAACTGACCAGGCTACGTGCACAGCTCATCTTTTCCCTCTAACCTTTAAAAAAACCACCCCAAACCAACATGTTTTTTTCCCTCCCTTAACTCAAGCCTGCCCCCATCTAAAATCCCAAGTTAGCCATATGGATTCCTTTTTCCTGGGTAAAGCCACACACAGCAAGACTCTTCTAGCATATATTACTGGCATTTCTTTCTTCAGCTCCACCACCAGCTAAAAAGAGCTCCTTTGATCTTTAGTAACAGCAGGTCACTTTTGATTTGCTGGACCATTCATCAAGAGGCAACAGCTCAAAGTGCACAGGTATTCAGAAAAATAACACTAATAAGAAAATGTTTGCACTTGACCATTTTCAAGATCAGTACCTAAGGTAAAAAGTAACTATTAAGGGACTACTCCCTTCACAAAAGCCACACTGAAGTACCATCTTGTGTATCTTACTGAATAAATAGGGTCTGCTAAAACTAGAGGCTTGTCCAGTGTGTGAAAGAAAAACACTGCAGAAGACTGTGATAGTGCATCCATCCAGTAATGGAACAAACATGAGACCAATACTCCTTTAGCAAAGATTGGTGACATATTTAAACATTACCTTTTAAAATGCGTATCTCAAGTTTAGACCGACGCTTCTGGAAGGCTGGTGTCATCTCTACACCTACACAAGCATGCGGT
Organism: Psilopsiagon aymara; assembly: GCA_024733675.1. NCBI lineage: Eukaryota > Metazoa > Chordata > Aves > Psittaciformes > Psittacidae > Psilopsiagon > Psilopsiagon aymara. The sequence continues at coordinate 22,192 of JANRGW010013799.1, forward strand.
GTTGTCACGCAAAACCAGTGGACTTTCAGTAATTCAATTTCCCAAGGAAAGTAAATACAAAACCCTGTGGTTGACTGGAAAGTATGAATTTGTGCAAGTGGTTTAAAATACCTTCTCCTTTTACTCCCTAGGAACCAATGACTCAATAATAGGTAAAAAGAAGCAGCACAACTCTTTTAAATCAGAAGTGTAACACATTTTAGGCTGTACGTAATCTCGCTGTACTGTTGCAGGAATAGTTCCACTGCTGCCTGAAAGCAAGAACAGACTCATCATTCTTCCTGTAATTTCACTTCTAGCTGCTCCACAGAGGGCAAATCCACAGGGGGGGTGATTTCTTCCTGCCTATCACAGCAAACCCCAACTTTCTCACATAATAGAAACATACACAGAAGTTTCTGTATATGAACAATCCAGTTTCACATTGTGGGAGAAGTCATGGGGGGAAGGAGGTGGAAGCAAGGGCACATCGGAATAGTTTCTCCGAGCAATGGCAAGACCTCCAAGGCACATGGGTCAGCTCTCCAGGGCTTAGTTCATTTCACCTTAATGCTGTGATACCACTACTACTATTACTCATATATTGCTAAATATATAACTTATCCTAAATACTGGGCCATATGAGACAAAATGATACTTAAGCAGCAAAACACAGAAGTATTTAATCTAAAAATTCCAGAGAAATTAAAGGCTTTATTAGACCTGCCACAAAATCTAAGCTATTTCAGTAAACTACGAGATGGCGATGGTAAACTGTAGCTTGCAAATGACTCTCACCGTAACCTACTTCTTATAATGGCTATTAAAACAGTAGTTATTGATTTCAGAATTGTTTCTAGGCTCAGTTTCAGCAATATCTTGCTAGAAGGCCACGAAAATACTGATGATGCTCAAAGTGCCAACACAGTAAATTTCACTGCATCAGTAACTACAAACAGAAGTCCTTCAAGTGAATCTCACAGGTGTATGCATGCCAACTGGCCAACTAAACAACTGTTTGCTGAGCAGTCGTCTCTCTTTTTACCTCTCCAGGGCAAAATTCTTTCTTGTGCAGCAAACCTATCCACGATCTATGCGTTGCTTAAAAGCAGGGAAGGCCTGATATTTATTTCCAGGACACAATCTGTCTGCTTTTAAGGATTTACCATTTCGATTTAGGCATGAGGCTTCAAGCTGGAGACTCAAGTGACTCAGACTAAAACTCAGACGCAGAAAGTGCACGAAGCCTGTGTACCACTTACATCCCAAAATAGACTGACAGGCTAGTCGTAGTGAGGTTTAAAGTGGTGCCTAGCTCTCAGAGTTGCTACACAGCAAAGAATTTTACAGTAAAAGAATATAAAAGGAGTTTAGAAAACCTCAAGTTTCCACATTCAGTCATAACATGAAGAAGTTTCCCTTACTCATGCTGAGAAAGTACCAGCAAATAAACAGGCAATACTTATCACATACCTCGGAATACTGACTGATGTACGGAAGGAGTGTGACAGAGCCTAGAAATATTAACATTACATAATGGTTAAGGATAGACAGTGCCCATCTGAACCTGCAAGAGGAGTTCATACTTTACTGATAAATAATCTGTGAGTCACTTGGGATGATTTAAGTTTTTCTCTCTCCGGAATTTGAATCAGGAGCAAAGTTGCTCAATGTCTAAAAGTTCCCAGTCTGAAAATAAAATTCCTAAGTCCTAAAGTAATGGGTTTCATTTATCATTCATACTGTGTATGAACTACTGAAGCTTAACATCTTCATGTTCAACATTGGTGTTTGTGAAATCATTAGGTCCTAGAGTGCTATTCTTTTTGCTTAACTTGAGCTATTTCCATTTGGATTGTCTAACTGAAGTCTCTCTAGGATGAAGCAAATCATTTTCTAGACTCCACTGGCTGCACTGTAGACTTGCAGCGATTACAACAGAGGCACATAATTCACAAGCAGACATCCATATTGCAGACATCTCAAGTTATGCAAGACACATGGCGCTCGAAACCACTAGCAAGCTACATGCAAGACTGAGGAAACATACAAGACTAGATAACTTCGCTATTTTAGATACCAAGGGGGGAAAACAATGGCAAACGATGGATTTAAAAGCAAAAGCCTACTCATCAAAATCCTGCAATTCACACAGCATGACAGGTAGTACATTTTTCTAAGCATCTCCTTAACTTCAGAGGCAAAGGGATCTTTTACAGTGCTCCAGTCAACAAGCCATATCACATACTGATATTCTGCACTGCGATATAACACAGTATAAAATGAGTACTTAGCAGTACCAAGCAAATACCAAGATCTGGCAGCAGCAGTGTGAGCGTAGACTAAAATATGCTGTGAGAATATGTCACCAGGCACAAACAAGCTTTCAGAATACCAAGTGCAGGAGCTGCTAACATAACAAACGCTAAGTGAAAATACATGTCCAATTCCTTAAAAAGCATAAAACCCCTAAATTCGCAGCAAATAGAGGAGGAGGAAATATGAAGGGAGAAGGAATGAGGGAAACAGATTTGAATTTTATTTAGTTTGCGATCAAAATACAAATTTACTTAACTAGGAAAATACACGTCCATGGAGACTACTATAAAGCAAACAAATCTCAGAGAAAATGGTGTTTAAGAAGTCCCATAAAAGAGATCAAAAGCAATGATAATATTTCCCCTCCCTCTTCCAGTAAATGCTCAAAGCTACTGTACAAAGTACTGTACTGTACTGCATTTTATTATTACCATCATGAAAGAAAAATGAGCCAAAAAGTTAGCAAATGCATTATACAACTCACACTTCAGGACATGAACATGGTACTAAGCCTCCACATTTCAGTGTTGGCATGGCAGGTAAATAAGCAAAGTCCTCCTTCACGCTAGAAATCCTTTATCAGTTCATATTGAAAGCTGAGTTAAAGCTCCAACCACCCCCCCCATACCCATCAGCCCGCTACAGGCCCCTTGCTATACTCACTGTAACATGGAGTTCACTGCAGTGGAATGTATTGAATGCACTCCACTGAAATGTGTTTGGTAAAAGCTAATTTAAGCTCACCTCCTTGTACGACAGCTAGATCATCTGGGGAGGAATTGGCATGATTCATGGCAAACTCACAGCAGTGTAAGTTATGGCAAAGATGATTTCTGAATACTTTTCCAAGTCACACAAGCATATCAGTACCCACCTACAAACAGATGCTTTCTTCCGTATGACACAATGCGTGCAAAACAATTGTGCAAACTTGGTGGTTTATGCTCTAGAGAGAATAGCATGAATTTATCTACAGCCTACCTTCCCAAAGCCAGATTTAGTCAAAGAAAACACTTCCATGGCTGTAACCTGAGCTTTTTGGTAACCTTTCCTCATATTTTATAGGTCTTGGTTATAAAATTAATACACAGCTGACAGATGCACAAGAAGTTTTGGCTGCTATAGTAAATCTGTTTCACTTTAAAGATATTTCACAGCCATTGAGGCATTAAAATTTTTTACACAAATCGGTATGAAGGGTTTTTTCCCCCCAGTTACTTATTTTTCAAAAATTCACAGGTCATCACAGCAACTTTATACACAACTGGTGAAACGCAAGTTCTTCCTGCTTAGGATGATAAATAGGTGAAAACCAAACAATCTTCCTTACTTCTTTGTGCAACTGTTTATTCCTTCAAGGGAGATGACATTGAAACAAGTGTTATCAAACAGCTCTTTCTTTTAATCAGGTATTTTTCTCTTTTGTAGAAAAGGTGAAGTTCATAAAATGCCCATTTCCTCATTCAGGTCATGAATTCATATGCTTATGATGAACTGGTAGGAAAAAACCTGATGTTTTATTCCAGTGCAAACTTTTCACACTGAAGTAACTTAAACTGTATTTGGCCTGCATGCAGCTTGACACCTTGAAGAGGTTGTACCCATGGAATAACTTGCATGAAGCCACTATTAGCAAAAAAAAACCTCCACCTTTTTTCCTCAATCATTGTATCTGATGCCAGGATAACACTGTACCTTACCCATTCTGTACCCTCTTATCAGGAAGTGTGTGTTACCAGCAGTGTAAAAGTCACATACATTCAGTCTGATTTGTGTCAATTGCATACGAAGATGAGAGAAAATTCAGACTTGGCAGAATCCATAGCAGTCACTTACTGACCATGCCACATACACCACAAAGTAAACCTCATTTGCATCGAGTGGTCAGAACATGACCAGGACTGAACAAACATTCACATGTAAATTAACATATGCTGTGAGTCACAGATTTTGACTCCATACAGGTTATTTAGTACACTTAATGCAATGGGGTTAATGTCAGTCCACTGGTTTTTATGATCCAATTATTTACTGACATCCAGTTACCCTATACATTGAATTATAACACACTGTTTCTAGGTTATAACTCTGTGAAAAATATACTTACCTATATGATTACAGAAAAAATGACTGTTTCTTGCATCTGACACCAGTCAACTCCATATCCCACCATAAGGCTAAAGCCTATCTATCTGAAATACACATGTGCACCTTCCCCCAACCCATGAGGTAAATGCTGTGTTTACCAATTCCAAGGTCTTTGTTCCTACTGAAAAACACCAACTTGCCCGTACAGACCTGCTGTTCTGTGGTACCCTGACTATTTCTGGAATGCTTTTAATATATTAAAATTGTGTTTGCCTATTTTCCTGCCTCTGATTCTGCAGCAGTCTGAAGTAACAGATCCCAGATCAGTGCTGTCGGCACGCAGTTACTTCAAGATCTTTTGGGCAAACGTTATCTACTACTGGCAGTTTGCTACTCTCTTTCAGGTTTAAATATCTTTTCTACCAACATTCAAATTTCAGGCCAATGCTCAAAATAGCACCTATGAAGCAAGGCTTCTGCATTAAAATCTCTCAGGAAAGTCAACTTGGATATGAATGATTGAGCTTTCATTCTGCACCTTATCTTTGCCGAGCACTTCTTTTACACTTCAGTCATCTATCATCTCCCCACTCTGTCTAGAAAAGCATCCATTTCTGATGTACTCGAAATGATTCAATTCAAATGACTTATTGCAGGCTCCCATATCTTTAGCAAATTGTTTCTCAGAATATCTTTTGGCCAGACTTCTTATACTTTAAAATTCAATTTGCGAGAGGGCTCTTTTCCTTCCTTTCTATTTTCTCTGGAGAAAGCTTCAACTTTTGAAAGATGTCTCCTTGTTTCTACGGGACCCCTTAGCTGTTATAAAACCCTCTTTCCCTCTCAAAAAGTATCAACAACCAACAAAAAGTCGGATGCCTTTGATAGATGGCATATGTTTTATTCAACTTCTAATGCACAGTCTTTAAAAGCTGCTGTACTACCTGCAAGCTTCAACTCCCTTATAACAAGTATTCTCACTTTTACGACTAGCAAAGGCAGAAGGCTGGCATAGGAACTGCATCATTCAGTTCCCTGCCTCAGATGCCACCAGTGAATTTTCAGTTCAACCATACAAACGTACTGACTGAGAGCCAGGTAAAGAACCAGCTTTGCCATCCTGGACCCCATAGGCCACCATACTGAAAGTGACACTGAAGTGACTGCCTTTTACAAGCTTAAGACTGGCATCAACAGGCTTCCTCCTTTGAAAACACTCATGAAATCAACTCCTGTTATCTTCATGGTGGCAGGTTACTGTTCCAGACATCAAGGCAATTTGTTCAATCTATTACAACCAGGATTGGAACTCTTCTGAGTTACAGTATATTTCATAATTCCTCATTTTTAAAGAATGTTTGTTCAAAGACTGCAAACAGAATGCAAACAAAGGAGGTTGGTTTGTTGTTAGACTGTAATATCTGGGGGGCCTGTCTGCTTTAGCTTTTTAGAAGAATAAACTCAATCTGAAGTTACAGCCTGTGTCAAATATAATTGTAAGGATGGCACAAGACCATTTAAAGACTGTTAGTTGAGAAGAAATGCATTTGGTTCAGCAATCATCACTCACTGATTTATGTAGCTACACTACTGTTAATCCAGAAACATGGATAAATTGAACTTAAGAGAACCAGTTATAGGTTACTCCAATTACTTGCATAGATAAGCTTCAAACTGAACTGTTTGACATAAAACCCCACATATCTCTACACTTAGATGTAGAAGCCAGGCAACAGCAGCAACTGTTGCCCACTGAAAACAGATCCTGAATGCAGAGCATGAACAAGTCCCTCACACTTACACTATGTCAGATCGTTTTATCCGCATCCCCTTGCAACCCAAACTCTCCTCAGCCTAAAGAGGACACAAAACAAATCACGTTTCCTAGTGCTCCACACTGATAACCAGCAAAGTCTCAGTTAACAACTTAACTCATTGTTTCAACCTGCCATGGCAAGGGGCACAGCTAAGCCAAAGCTTAAAGCTAGTTCCACATTTAACAGATTCTTTTCTGCAAAGTCACTGGTCATTAGCAGACAGAAACCCCTCATGTTACTAGAACTGAACTGTTAGGAAGTAAATCCAGCCTCAGTAAAGGGGAAACGAAAAGCTGTGTTTTTATTGAATTGACTTTCTACGTATCAACAAGTGCTAAGGAGGTATCATTACAGAATGCACTTCAATGAGTGCAGGGGGGAAAAACATCCTAAAAAGCACAGCCTGTTGTTGAAATTATTAAGTCAGTATTGAATGGAAGAGAGGTTTAAGGCTTGTAACTACTTTGAAAAAAGTAAAACTTTCAAACATTTATTCCTCATTCACTGCACTCTGTTTACGAATAAAGCCAAGCCAGACTAGGCTGGATAAAAACCCAGCAATCACCATGGTAAAGACGCAGGGTTGAGCTGATACACATCTCACTGCATTCTTTTTTGTGCTCACCAAGATTCAGCACTTTTAAACCATCAAGGCCAGCCTTACTCCTAAGCTAAGGAGCAATTTCAAATATTAAGTACACCATGGCAGAGGTAGGGTGATACATTTAAACCGATTTATTAACAGTTCTAGAGCTGGCAGAATAGAATGATTTTGCCTTTTGGAAAGAATCTTTAAGCTATGTCTGTTCTCTTGTATTATAAGCTTACTGGTTTAAAACATGTCAGTCTGCAATTCTGAATCAGCATTTTAATTCCAGGATCACACAGAGCTGAAAATCTGATTGCCATGTCACAAGCTTGCAAATAATTCTATCAACTCTTTCTTGCAGAGCTGCTCTTCATTAATTCACAATTAACAGGATTTGATAGCACAAGCTGTACTAGCAACTTTTAGCAGCCTACTTGTGTCAACTGGAAAAGGACAAGGGTTTTATTTGGTGAGCTTCAGCACTTCAGTGCTTGGCAGCACCCACCCCCTGCAATTCCCTCTGGAGATACCCACCAAGCTCTTCCAACCCTGCTACAATGAGAGACTTTACATGAATGCTGTCCTCTTCCTCCTTCTGCCTTGCCTGAAACTGCTTTATCACAGGGACTGAGGAATTTGACAGGCAATGAGATACAGAAACTTATCTGCTGCCAGCAAACTGTTTCCACAATAGGGGCATCGGAAAGGGAAAACTGTGAAGAGCAATCCAGCACTCTTCAACACGTTCCAGGCCCTCAAGGGAACACAGAAAGAAAAGGACACCAATAATTCAGGATTTTAACATAATTAAACTAATGCCTTCAAAAGATATGCTGGTTGGGAAACCCTGAAAGTCTCTCTCCTAACAGAAATAGTATCTACAGAAACCCTGCTCAAACCCAGGGATTAGCAGCATGCCTGTGGAAGCAGAGTCTTTGCTTCAAGTGCTCTATTCCCATTTTAAAAGGCTGAGTAAATTTGGATAAGCCTTCCTTACTACTATAGATCACAGAAGTAGCAGCAATTCTGCAAGTATCCTAGTGTGATGATTTCCTATTTTACTTTAAAAGCTTCCTCATCCTCAACCACTGAGTTCTTCTCCTCCAGCTTTCCATCAGAGAGAAGCAGTGCAAGTGCTCAAGCTTTATTCTGAGCATACCAGAAAAACTTTGGGTTTGGCTCTTGTGGGACAAGAGATCGCCAGTCTGGTCCTGAGGGTACAAATAACCAGGTTCTATTTTATGATAGCAATCTATGTTGAAAATGATTGTGATTTTTAAATAATAATTAAAAACACAACAACTACACAACCCTTTCACATACGGAATAAATCAACAAGAGCTACACAAAAAGCAAGTGTGTTTTTTTGGGAGAAAGGCAACAACTGTAAAAATGTCGAACAGGATCTCCTTTTATCTCTTTATTAATATTCTCTTTGATTACTTTAGTTTGCGCAATATACATCCCACATTGTAGTTCATTTGTTTATGAGCATCTGGGCAGAGTTCCAGTGCTTTGATGCAAGCGGTCACAGTGCAGCACAAGCACTACCACCAGCAGGGAAAGCTGAAGAGGTGGACGAGGTACAGCACAATCGTCACATCCAGTACAGGATAAGGTTGAGAACAGCTATACAAACAGGAACTGAGCTCCAGAAAGTCTCTTTACCTCAACAGGAGAGAAAAAGTCCCACAAATGAAAGCCTCCAGAAAAATACAATAGTCTTTATGATTAATGTAGTGATCTTTTCCCGAAACGTGAAAACTCAGAATGCAGATATTGCATGAACAAATCGTACTGTCTGGAACTATAAATATTTAGTGAGATGATTAAGTCAAAGACAGACTTTTCTGCGTTGAAACTTCGCATGCTAGGAACAAAAAAAGCTTCAAACTGATCCACTGTGGAGAGCCAAGTACATCAGGTCACATGATTCTATGAAATGTGCATAAACCCAACTGCGTATTTAACTTTATTTTTGCTATCAGACTGCTAGACCAACTTCTTTTTATGAATATTTGCTGGGAACAGGCGCTTAAGGCAGAAATACACTTGTATCCCATGTTCTGCTTCATCATTCATGCAGACAAGATTACGTACAGTCACTGGTGTTTGAAGAGCCCCACCTGGGTGACTTAAAAGGCCCCAATTAAAAAACTGACCAAAATAAGAAACTTCACCCTGACCATGGGGATCAGAGGGGACAGTAAAGACCCCAGTAAAGGATCCCAGGCCTCCAGAATGTTAAAGTGTGGTTCTGTCAGGGCTGGTGACTGACAGAAGACAGGGAATACAATCTCTCCATATTTGCATGCAGTGTAATACACACAGAAGTAAACACCTATTGAACAGTTTTACTTGCACATTCCTAGGAAGGGGTGTGCTCTCAAAATGGATTTTGAGCCAATGCTCATCCCAATTCCTCGTTGCTGTACTTAAAGGATGGAGACAGACGTGCTGAAAGATGCATTGAGGGGGTGGGGGAGGAAGCTTTTAAGAGCATGCTTAAAATAGTCCACAAACATCTAGCCTCCCTCTTGGCTTAGAAAGCCCAGGGGCTCAAAAGGGCCAAAACTACAGCAGCCTGGTTAGAAACAACCCTCATCAGTGCTGCTAAACAGATACCCCAGTACCATATGCATGTGCACACGCTGGGGAATGGGACAGTAAAGACTGACAGTTTAATTAGGATAGGGACAAAAATTTTTGTCAACTCTACTTTGGTAATATGCAAAACTACTTTGCAAAACTACTTTGGTAACTGTCTTACTCTGTCCTACCTTCACCTCTTCCACAATACTGTGTGTAAAGGGATTTTAAGAGTCAAATTTGTAGCCAAATAAGGAATGCTAAATGGGGTACAGAAATGTGTTTCATATCAGAGAAATGCACTGGAGAAAAAAACAACCAAAAATCAACTTTAAAAAACTCGCTAAATCTACTTAGTTTAGTGAGGTGGTTTTAGAAGATGGATACAACAGGTCCCTTGAATATTCAGGGTCTGAGCCCTTCCCGCAGATGGGACAAGAGAAGCTGTAGGGAGTGCAGCTTGCCCAGCAGCTAAGAGCCAACACTGAATTTAACTTAACCAGGCTAAATAGCCGGGGGATAATGCAGCCAGTCTCTGTGTTTCAGGGAGAGTTTGGGGGCTTTACTATTATTTTAAAAGAAAAATCAATTCAGGTGGTATATTTGAACACAGATTTAGATTAATCTTCCACCTTCCTGTATTTTTATACCATTTGCTTTTAAATTGTTGCTTAGGCAGAGCAGGAAATAAAAAGGCAGTTGTTTTACTGTGTTCTCCCAGCAATAATGCGATGCACCAGATTGGAGTTTACTGAATAAGCTCATAAACCCCCAGGTTACATTCTTCCTCATCTGCAGCCTTGCCTTTCAAGTGAGCTCTACTCGTATTAAAAGGACCAGAAGCTGTCCTCAGGCATACCCTGTCTTTGAAGATGAAGTCCCAGTTCCACTTTATGGCAGAGGCCTCTCAGTTCATACCTTTGCACAACTGTGTAGCAGGTTTAAACAATTATGCAGGACATTGGATTTCCATTCCAGGCTCCTCTTACTCAGTCTCAAGTTTAAAAAATAATGTTTTTCTTTCTGCTAGGGCACTCCTGAAATACGTGTTCCAAACAACGATGATCCAAAGGCATTAAAAGAAAGTTACAGCTTAAACAGCATGACACAGATTATGAATAAAGAAACCCTTCCCATATGGAAAAGTTTTTAGAATTGACATTTCTTTTCAATATGTGTTAATCAGAAAGACAGTAGTGAATTCTGACTGTTTCAGACAGGAGAGAATCAAAACTCTTGGGATACATTACGTAAAAGAGTAATTGCAAAGAAGGGAGAAAAATCCTATAGTTTCTTTTAAAACTTCACTATTAACAGTGCTTTCTTAAATGGCTGGGAAAGTCTCCAGTTTGGAGCCAGCCACATGTTACTTATCAATGCTTCAAATGCAGGGTGAATGAGAAAGGCCTTGTCTGGTTCCTTTTGCAATAGGGAAAAAATCTCTTTTGAAGTCTTTCTGAGGGACTGACGGGGGAGAAAGTGTCAGGAAAAGGATCTGACAGGTTTTGCACAGTGAGGGGCAAAAAAATGTCTGCAGTAAAATCTCTGTCTAAATTGAGCAAAGAGATAGAAACCTCTCCTTCAGCACTGGAGACGCCAGATAAAGAGGCTGAGACTCACTTGTATCTTTTTTCCAGGCACACATGAATTCCATTTTATGCTTTCTGCCAGCTTCTCATCTTACCAGGAGCCTGCAGGAGAGGCCAGTTCAACACCGAAGGGAACACAGACACGCTGGGGCTCCATGGACAGCTGTCAGTCTCCCAGTATCCCAGGAAAACAACTTGTATTTTAAACAGCCCAAGCATCAGGGAAGACCTCAATTTAAAGGTGGAAGCTATCACCTGAATGATCTTAAAAGTAAAAATTAAAGAACCAAGAAATTAATCTGCTTCTTGAAATAAAAGGCATTATTGATGAACACACCATAGAATCACAGAATGGTTTGGGTTAGAAGGGACCTTAGAGATCATTCAGTTCCAACCCCCTGCTAGGGGCAGGGACACCTTCCACTAGAGCAGATTGCTCCAAGCCCTGTCCAGCCTGGCCCTGAACACTGCCAGGGGTGGGAAAGGCACATCTTATCCGGGCAACAAGTAATAAATTCATGCACTCTTAGTGGAAGAAGGCAGCTCAGGACTATTCAACTTGAAGTGCACAAAAGTATTCCGTAAGTTTTCACTAATAAAAGCCTTCGTCTTTACATTTTGATGAAGTGATAATGCCTTGACTCCTTCCTTGCTTCTGCCCCATAGCACTGCATTTGCAAGGCATGCGCAGCATTTCCCAGGCAATATTTCACAGCACGTAAGGGAAAAATAACTTTTCTGACTCCAAAAACCCACAAAAACTAAACCCAAAAGAATCGCAGCCAGGTGTTAGCAACAGGATTATTTTAATAAAGGCTTTTTTTAGTTACTTAACAGACATGCAAACATAAGTTGTAACACTGTATTATTTTAATCAAGGACTGGGGAGCTGTAGAAAACACCGGTAAAAACCATACTTCAGATAAGAGATTAGGTACTAAAATCCCTAAGAAACTGCACTGCAGGAATGCTTGCTGCCTGGTACAAAAATGAAGACCTCAACACAATATATGTTAGCAATACCATAGTAACACTCGTAGGACGCAACAGAATTGCCTGAAAAAGGCATGAAAAACCCGTAGTTCCTTGCTTGTCAAAAAATAGGCTACGGCTCAGGTTTGGCTGCCTTTACACTCCTCCTTCTGCATCTTCAGGAATTCTACACATCACAGTTAAATGAAGTGAAATCTGCTGAAGACTGTGATGAATGTCAAAGCTGTAAGCACCGCATTCACTCATCTTTGATGATACCCATCAGCTGGTCAGTGTACCCAGTAGTATAAATAGGTGATATTCACCTCACTGTGGCTGGAACCTGCAGGACACCTTGCTAATCTTTACACCTAGGAAGCTCCATTACATATCTGGTGTCCCTGCCCATGGCAGGGGGGCTGGAACTAGATGATCTTATGGCCCTTTCCAACCTTAACTATTCTATGATTCTAAGTATTATGGGTTGTTGTTCAGACTCTTGCATACACACCAAAGCTAAGGCACAATTTCACCTCACAAAAGTATTTTGCACAGCACTGAGACTAAAGTTACTGTGGATTTTTTTGGTCCCTGCTTTTTAATACGGCAGTTTGCTGATCCAGTTCCCTCCTCCCCCTTAAAATCCTTACACTAGATGACGAGCAAACACACGGCCAAGAATTCAGACAGTAAAATGTTTTAGGTACCTTGATTTTTTCCACAGCTCTCCTTGCTCTAGTAATGTAGTTGACCTGTAAAACAGAAGAAGGAGATTACTGACTTCTGGTAGGCTTTCCAGTATTATTGGAATCTACTGTACACTTAAAACTTAGGAAAGCATTAACACAACATTTATTTTCTTGAACTCTTTTTCAGAGTATTTTATTGAATTACATTTTACTGTGTTATCATAGAAGGCATTTTTCACATACAAAAGATTCTTTTGTAGGGTAGTCTCATTTAAGAGCAGCTAGTTGGGAATCTCACCATTTTGCCTCAGGTTACAAATCAAAGTAGAACTCAGTCTACCTGCTGCATTGTTAAAATAGAGCCTCACAGCCCCAGCCCACAGCTCCTGTTGTTGCCTAGCAGAAGCTGAACTCTAGAGCTGTGGCAGGCAGGCTTGGGCTGGGTGGGGAGCCAGTGAAAGGAACACAATGCTTCTCTTTGAAGGCTAACAGCTACTGGTGTGCAAAGTTTGTGAGAAAACAACTACCTTGCCCTGACCCTTTCCCACCACTGAGAAGCTATGGGTTTTCCACTTGCCTTCATCTTTGACATGAAAGTAGAATGAGTAAATCAGATAGCAACTGCTTAATTCTACCATTTTTTGTCTTCTAAGTCTTTGAGCACAAGTTCAATCAAACCTGACAAATGTATTTTCATTGTCTTCCCTTTTCCCTTGACCATTCCTCCAAGGAAAAGCAGTTATTTCCTGGGGAACAGGGGCCAGACTCTTTGATTTTATACATGCATACAAAACATACGCTATATTTTCTTTTTTAAGATCTATATAGTGCAAATGAGACATTTTATGCATTATGAAAACCCTGAGCTCAACCTACCATCAAGCACAGGCAGCAATTCTCACCAATCTGCAAACCTGTTGCTATTCATGAGGTTGCAACAGCCTCTTTCAACCATCAGGAGCTTTTTCTTTCCAGTCTCTCATGACTTTAATACAGTAACTTCAAACATTGCTGCTTAGGTCTTCTCAGTGTATTGTACTACAAATACTTGACCAGTTTCAACACTTCAGCATTCTGGCTATCACATTCCCCATCATCACTAAAGGCTGGGTTACTCAGCGTTCTGTATGAACTTCAGCAGTAAAGAACAGACTTCAAAAGAAAACAACTGTACACCAAAAGAAGACAAGTAGAATCATACAAAATTACTGTGAGACATTACTGTCACAAGATACTCTGAAGCAAAAAGTGTCCAAGAGAACCAAGGTTAAAACAAGATGTTATTGCATGTGTGCTCAAATTGTCTCTTTTCCCTGAATTACTTTGTCACAGAAAGTTGGCTCCTTGAAAAATAAATGTTGCCATAAATATGGCAGTGTTTTCAGCAAGTTCTTATTTAGAAGTGAAGAATGTACTCAGTATTAATACAAGTAAACAGCTACAAAACTATTTCATCTACCTTTAGACCTGACAGGAATACAGATTTAGGGGACAGGATTGGCTCTAGCCAGGTGCTCTGCGTGGGGCTTGGCCATATTTGCTTATTCTGCTGTGCTGCCAAGTGCTCCCTGGCAGAGCATACCAAGCGATGGCAGCGACTGGGGAGAGAGGAGGAAACATACTGGCATCACAACGTCGTGTTAGAGCAAGAGTCCTCCACAGCATCAGGAATTTAAACACTTTTATGTGAGTGTTTATTCTCGGCATGAGTAGGGTTTATTTTTCATCTACTTCACACTGTTAGAGATAAGGGAATGCTATTTCTATGCAAGTTCCCGATACGTTATTTTAAGCATAGCTGTCACCCACAAGAAGAGAGCCTGTCTTGCAGCCTAACAGCTACTCTTTCTAGAGGGCATTGCCAGACCACTCTCAGACATGAAAATGTAACATTCCCTCCTGGTCCAATAGCACCAGTTGGCAGAATGTAGAGATGCTCATTTATGATGGTGTTCAACATTACGTTAGCTCTCTGGGAGCTGCAAAGCACTGCTCACTCCCATGAAGGCTGGTGCATCCCTGCATAAATGACACCCAGCTTGCTCACCTCTGACACTGGAGAAGATGAAGACCCTACAGCTCTCATCTAAAAAGGCAGTGGGAAAACAGCTGAAGCCAGGAACCATGGCACTCCAAACATCAGATGCTTTTGAGCAGATATTTTTTCTGCCCTTTGACCCAAACAATTTGATACAATCCTTTTCTTCACATCCCTTCTCCTGAGTACCACTCAATGCACTTTCACAAGTTCTTCTTCCCTTCCCAATTCAAAATTCGCATTATTAAAACAAACATACAAAAGCCAAAACCAAGAAAAATAACCTCTTGCCATTTGGTATCATGACCTAATTCACTCTGCTTAATCCACTGGGGTCTTTTTATCCCACTCTACCCAACCCTTGAGTACTGGGTAAGAAACTTTTACATAAGTACTGGCCAGCAGTTGTCTTCACTACTCTGAGCATTGTTTAGGCCATATTCTCAGCTCTTAGTCATTAATTAAATGCTTGTATAGCCAAAAAGAATATTATACATTCAGTAACAAAAGATAAGGATTATACAAAGAATAGCAAAAAGAAAATCTGAAGAGGAAAAACAGGCACACAGGAAAGAACCAACTCAAAGCCAGCTCTCAGATAAGGAAAAAAAACAACTGAAAGACGTTCTTGGATGAATAAATTAGGAAGAGATATGGATTTAACACAAGACACGACAGCAGTAAATATTGAATGTGAGCAGCCTCAACAAATTTTGAATACATCTGAATAAACGCAGTCAGAAGTCAGACATATTACACAAATCCTAACAGGATACTGAAAAAGCAAAGACAAATTAAATGTTAAATGAGGGCTTCAGTCTGTAGGACAACAGGATTTGTGTGTGTGGCAAGAGATACCATTTATCTTCTTAGAACTAAAGCATAAAAGCCATTTGGTTATTTGAGAACTCTCTCCCACTCTGAGAAGAAACATTTTAGAACTGCATCTATCATCAAAGAGAAACTATGAGTAATCACAATGACAGAGAGTCAGGGGATGGGATATCCCAAAGAAACACGTCCTGAAATGAAAATACAATTTTCTTCAGCTACTCGTATTAGAATGGCTGATCAGTGTGTAGTAGGAAAATACAATTCTGGTTTAGATCCAAACCTTGAGTATAAAAACCAGCCCTAGTAAATACTTAAGAGAATTGAGTTCCAAACTTAAGAAGGTTTTTTTTTTTTTTAACAAACAAAATCATCAAAAGATTGTGCAACTCTAAGAGCCCTTAAGGAAACAATTGGGAATTTTTCATAACATTGTATTTCCTTATACCACTGACCACAGGAATGCAAACAGTTCCACCAAACAGAGATTTCTTCATTGGAAACAACTGACAATCTACCCATGTTTCCATCTTTTCCACTCTCAGCACTTAGCATACAAAACAGATGATAAAATTGGATACAGAAGCGTCACACCAGGGCCACAAGGTATCTTGACTAAAACTCAGCCCCTGAGAGGCTTCACTAGAATATAATTCCCGGGGTTTAGAGAAGAAGAGAGAGGGAGCACTTACTTTTAATTATTAAGCATCTTTGTCTAATCAAAATCTACATTTCTACTGCAATTTCTACATATTTGTTGGATTTTCCTAAAATAGGGTTAGCATCTCTATCAACAGACCAGCAGCCCAAGCCATAACTCAGTATATCAGTAACAAGAGTCCTGTATCATTCCCTGATAGTAAGGTAAGTGATGCTAGAGAGAAGGACTAGCAAGGAAACACGGGTTGTAACTCAACTTGCAAGTGGAAGAAAAAGCACTAATACTGGTAATATACTGCCTGTACCTTATACAGTATCTCCCATGCTGGTCTAGTGAGCTAAGCAGGTGACCAGCAGGTTGAGTGAGGTGATTCTCCCCCTCACTCAGTAGAACCCTGTTCTCGTGAGAACTCACTTGCAATCCTGAATCCAGGATCCAGCTCTGGGGTGCCCAAAAGGAGGACGACATGGACCTGCTGGAGCAAATCCAGAGGAGGCCGCAGGTGCTCCAAGGGCTGGAGCACCTCTCCTAGGAAGACAGGCTGAGAGAGCTGGGCTTGTCCCCTGGAGAAGGCTCCAGGAAGCAGCCTTTCAACATCTAAAGGGGCCTACAAGAAAGCTGGAGAAAGGCTTTCTGAGGGCATGTAGTGATAGGACACGGGGGAATACTCTTAAACTGAGAGATGGTAGACTCAGATTAGATATCAGAAATAAATTACTGTGAGGGTGTTGAGACACTGGAGCAGATTGCCCAGAAGAGATGTGGCAGCCCCATCGCTGGCAGTGTTCAAAGGCCAGGGTGGACAGAGCTTGGAGCAACCTGGTCTAGTGGAAGATGCCCCTGCCCATGGCAGGAGGTTGGAACTGGATGATCTTTAAGGTCCCTTCCAACCTAAGCCATTCTATGATTCCATGATAGATTTCCTTGTCAACTTCTCCAGTTAGGATTATTATTTCAGCAATGCCAAATGACCATGAATCCCTTTATAGGTAGTTGAAAATGCTGCAATTTCAGTATGAGCAATGTCAGTCTTAGTACTCCACCAGCATTCAGACCCTGCATTAGGAGACCAAGTATCAGAGATATCCCAGAGAAAAGCAAGACAGGCCTTACAAAGAGACTTAATTTTCCTGACAGCTAATTAACAAGTCACTATCATAGAGAAAGCAATTTACACCCTGTGCAGAGCTTCATGCTGCAAAGAGAAAAAAAAAAAAAAAAAAGAGAAAAATGAACATAAGCAATGGTAAAACCAGAAAGAATCGTGAAGATTCAGGAAGGCAAAGGAATGCTAAAAGGTGCAAATCATCAGTCCCCTGACAAGTGTCTGTCATTGGCAATTTGCAACTCAATTAAGCCAAGATTTTAATCAGGGCTACAACTGTACTTAATTCTCTTCATTGCAGCTGAAGGAAAACAAGAGGAACAAGTCATAAAACCAGAACAAAACTGAAATGTGCTACAAAAGAGACCAAATTGTTTTCAGAAGGAAAAAACAAAACAATCAAATGCCTTGAAAGACAAAGCTTTACGGAATTAGTGCGCCAAATGAGTCAAGAATTTTGGATAGTAGAAAAGGAAGACAAATGCCTTAACTTCAGATAGGGACATCGGAAGACTTTGCTTATCTGGAAGCGTTTGCAATCTTACAAGATTTCAACTTTTGGAATTCCTCTTTTAGGGGGAAACATGGAAAAATCCTCCATGCCCTTTGAAAAGGAGAATGGGATAGGACTCTGGTGCCCCATGTGCAGATAAACAGGGCTACAGGGCTTTGACAACAAACTTATCCCTATGGTGCTATGGATGAAGAGGCCATCATCATACATGAAACGTTCTTGCACTCTTTAATATTCCAGGATGACAAATGTTAAGATACCATTGCAAGTCTCCCATAATAATTTCACATACAAAACCATTTACCAGGAGTTACTGAACAGGAAGCTAAATTTCCAAGAGCTTTATTTGAACCATTCCTTCTCTTGATCTTTCCTCTCAGGGAGATGCACACTGAGCTCTCAAAGTACTGACCTTTCATCACAGTGCACTCTCGGTCTTGGAGAAGTCAGGTTTTCTAAAGTTACAAACATATGGACCCACCCCCCCTTTTTAGATGACGCTGAAGATCTAAACATAAATTACACAAAGCAGCAGCTTGGTTTAATTACAAATAGTGCAGCAAAAACTGGTTGGGTTTTTTCAGTTATCTTATCTAAATAACCAAAATCCCACATGGGCTGATATGCCAAAGTCAGCGCTGAGATTTAGAAGGCTACTCAAAACCTACTTTTTGTTCTTGTAACAGTCAGCATCCTAGAGAAAAACACGCACTAAAAAGCTTTTCAATTTCATCTTCCTGGTGAGGCTATAAAGAGCTACCCAAACTCTGCAGGCTGTAAGGCAAGGCAGTAGCTAGAGCACACCACATTTTTCCACAATTAGAACATAGCAATATCGAGCCACGCAAGAAATGATTTGCTGGTTTTCATTAAAATGCACAGTTCATATTTATTTTTGCCTACAGTCACTGCACCAAGATGCATGATCAGAATAGCAAGAAACTAGTGGGCAGAGTCTATGTAGCATTTGTACCTGAGTTAACTGCACCACCATCAGTGGAAGTTTGGTGTTGGTAAAGAAGCAGAGATTTTGGGAAAATGTTACAAATCGAAGCTATTGAAGAGTACCTGAAAAGCTTTAATTATGATTTCTGGTTGAAATACATACATATGAATACGAAGATGCAAATCCACATTTACTTTACAGTTTATAGTAATACTTGTTATTCCATTTTACCTTTGTCATTTGATAAATCTCACTACTAAAGGCTCAATGCTCAATAATTCAGTGATGTGAAGACTAGAACTGCTGTCTGGCATCTACTTCGTTTCTCAGCAAGACTGTAAATACAGTTTCAGGTAGGGTATTTCAGGTACTGCATTATTAAATTTTCATAGAGTTATAGTCCAAGCAGTGGGAAATGGCAGTTTCAGACATCAGCTGAATGGCCTTAAGGATCTGGATGCTTGGTACAGTTCTGCAACATACATCCTAGCTGGCCTCAGGAAAATAACTTCAGCATTACACACTCCCCTCACCCCCTTAAAATGAAGTCACTGAGATGGGCATTAGCCAAACTGTATCCATAGAATGGTTTGGGGTGGAAAGGCCCTTAAGATCATCTAGTTCCATCTAGTCCCTTGCAGGGACACCTCACACATGCTCCACCTCTCTCAATGACAGGTACTTTAAGTCACAAAATACAAGCGCTATGGGTGGCTTCAAAAATCCTGTCAAGGGGAAATGGGCAGTGCTCCTTTAGCCTTCGTTATGGAAATAACAAAGCATATATTAAAGCTACACACAAGACATTAAAGCAAAATAATTTTCAACCTATATCCCAGGTTTGAATAATTATGAAGGAAATAAAACCCATCTTGCATTTTCCAGCTGCTATTTAATGCCCCTGAACTTATGGTATCATAGAATTATTTAGGTTGGAAGGGACCTTAAAGATCATCCAGTTCCAACTTGCATCCTAAGCTATTTTCCCCTCTACATCATTTTTGCCATGCTCCACGTATATTTTGGTATTCAACTCTTCAGATTTTCACTCTACTGGAAGAAAACAAAGTCTCTTATATTCTTTTTTTAAAAGGAAAGGAAATACGTAAGCGTGCCATGAGTCCTTCCTCACCTTTTGTTGCCACAGGTTTCCTGCTTTCTTTCTTCTTAACCCCGAGATAAGATCTCTCTCATTTTCTACCAGTCTTCCAGTGTGGACTCCAATTCATCAGCTTTTGCTATAATCTCATTACTGTCTTCAGATTTCACCTACTAACATGTCATACTCACCCCATGTTTTAAAAGTCGCTCTCAGCTTCTCACCAGAAACCATCCTCTCCAACCACTCACATCTAGCGGTTTGCAGGATCCCACCCTCAGCAATACATAGCTGTTCCAAAAGGCCAGGACTGCTAAAGGTTGTAAGTGATCCCACCCTCCCCTTGTTGCAGCTCCCTCCTCTCATGCTTCAATCCTACTTCTGCATTCAGTTTTCAGCACCATCCCCTACACTTACAGCATTTCATCCCTGGCCTGCTCCCCCTCTTCCATTGCCCTGTGTGCTCTGGGTATGAGAGCCACCCACAAGCACTGCTTTAGGTAACCTCCTACAATTCACAAATATGCTATTTTACCACTGGGAAAGGGCCCTGCACCTAGCTAGCCCTTGTTATTCTCTGAAACCCATGAAAAAAATATTTTCACTCATTTGAGGTGATTTTTAACCACCTCAAATGTGTAATTGGAAGCAGCTTCTTGGTGCTGTACACAGCCCATCTACCTCCTCCTCTGTCCAATACATCCACTGCAGCCTCAAAGCTTCAAAAAAGGAGCAGACACTTCAGGAGCAAGACCTCTGCTCCCTTGTGTCCCACCTCTCACACAAGGAAACAAGGCCTACTTCCCAAGTCACTCAGGTATGTGCCTTTGATACACCATTCTCATGTAAATAAACACAAGCTTGCATGCAAAAAATAAACATTTGCAGTTACAGCACTGGCATAGTGATAGCGGTCTGTCTAAGGGTGAAAACCAAGGCAAGTTTCATAGGGAATCTTTCCATCCTTTTCCATATAAAGTAACAACAAGACCTACAGCATTCTCACACTACATTTCATCTCACAGCACAGCATGGAGTTTTTTGCAAACTGTCTTTGCCACTTCATTCCTAAAGAATGTCCAATCAGGATGTTTTTACTAAGAAGTAATGCTTCAATGAGGCTTCGACCACCCGAGCAGCCACCGATTCCTTTCTAATCTCATCTTTTCCTTTAATATTATGTTGTCTTTATTTCTAACCCGTCAAGCCTACAGCACCCCTACACCTGCAATAGCACATAGTTTTCTCTTTTAGCTATGCAGCTGAAGCATTACTCCCATGCTACTTCAGCAACATGGCCCCTGAGCACTTCCAGCAAGGTCACCAGCACTCTGCATCTTTCTCAGACAGTCCAAACTTGACTCATACCATGGCTGAAAACAAGAACAGAAATAAAAATGAAGCCCTGCAGTTGATGTTTTCAGGGATAGAAGAGGGTTTTCCCCACACTCCCAGCTGTGATTGAGGCAATCAGCAGAGTTGCACCAAGGCACAGCACAA
>JANRGW010013799.1:43616-67465 GCA_024733675.1 Psilopsiagon aymara
TTATTTGAAACAACCTGGATTTGGAAGTGAAGATTACGAGTTATTTACAAACTGAAAGAAAACCAGATTTTTATCAGTCCTCTTCCTGCTTCATCCTGATAGTCTAAACAGAAACATTGCCTCTTTATATTCTTTAACTGAATCCCTCTCCTGAAATGCTCAGTCCAGCCCCAGCCCTAAGAAAGAAGAGAAACCAACTCCACTACTTTTTTCTTTTCAAACTTTATCTTACTTGTTCACTTTTGACTTTCTACAAAGCTTAATTCATCCACCCTCCACCCTAACCCCTGGGAGCATCTTGTACTTTCCAGCCATCTGGACTGTATTTACTTTACTAAGAAGAAAGTTAAATTTGTTCATGAACAAAGAAAATCCCCTTCTATCTTCCTGTCCTGTCTGCACAGTTATTTTCTAAGTTCTCATTTGCTGAAGAAAATTATTGTGCCCTCTGGGGAGCTCACACAATCCCCCTTGTGAGCTCTGCTGAGGCCATACAACTCCATTTACCAGAGAGAGGGAGAGAAATTACTATTCCGCCCCCCCCCAGTTTTCACCTTCTCTTCACAAAGCCCTTACAAACAGCACAAACGTTAATGAATGACGAATGAGGATAGCAGCGACTGCACCAGAGTGGTTATTTAGACAGTAAAAGCAACAGTTTTGCTGCATCTCTCTTCCTCTTTTTTCCACCAAAACATCACTGCTGCCACCCCCACCTCCCAACACTGTGGACACAGATGTGCTAAGGAGGACTTGCAAACTGTATAAGACAGGCAACTACCTCAAACTGGTTTTTACTTCCAACCATATGTTCTTAAAACACCCACCCACTTTTATCTGGCTTTATCTGAGCTGCTACATAATGCTTCCCTTTCAGCCCATTTTATAAGCCTATTTTTCAAGGCACACTATCTTTTTTTGATCAAAGGTAGTTAGCTCCAGCTTATCATTAAAAGCTATTCTGCAGCTTGACATGCACCAGAATGCTGCATCGAGTTTAAATGAAAGCCAGATTGGCATCTTTGTTACAGAGAAATTAATGAAAGCAGTGAGCAGTGCATGACATGCAGCTAACTTCAATGGGGAACTGAAGGATTCCAATGCTTTGTGATGCTTGTCCCAAACATCTGGTTAATTCCCAAACTTCATTTCAGTTTTAATGAGCTAATTTAATACCTGTGATAAGGGAAAAATGCCAGCGTGGAACTATACTGTAATAGGAATTAGAAAACATGTACTAGAGGAAAAAATACCTTCCCAGAAGGATGACTGCTTAAAAAGAACTACTACTGTTGTTTAGTTTCAAGTGGAACCTCTGAACTTAATTCAAAGTGGCCTTTCAGAAGTGTAATGATTTTTGATGATCACGTCAACTACCTTCTTGTCTCTTCAGCAGCAATTCTGGAATACCAAGGAGTAGAAGCTCAATTACAGATGTGTGGGAGGCTGCATACCACCACCACAGTAAATCCATTAGAGCAGGAAATACACTGTGTAGAAATAACAATGAATTCAAAACTTAATTGAAGATGCCTATGTGAGAAATAACTGCTGAAACAACTCACCCAAATACTACCACATAAAAGAATGCAAAATAGACAGTTAAAATCCTGCACAAAGCTCTGTGGCCACACAATGCTGGAGCAGCATAATTAGCAGCTGGGACAGAAACACTTCCTTTGCCAACATTTACCTCTTCCAAATCTAGGAAATGAGAACTTACTGCCACCATTTCCTTGTGGTTTTGGTTGCCAGTTTCTAGGCTGATTCAATGTTATCCCTTCCAAGTTTGGTCCTCCTCGTCTCCAAACCCCGCAAAGGGCCACCAGTATGAATAACCGCTGTTTGTCATTAAAATTAGCTGAAGTATACTGAAGATGCAACACATCTCTGTTCCAGGGAAGTATTGCCTAATTATTTATCAGAAACAAACCCCCAGGAGATCTGTTACCAGTTGAGCATTACCTCCACTAACAAAGACTTTTCCCATCCTTTATGTGATTTCAGGCTGCTCAGATTTTCCCCAGAATTAGTAATTTTGGTTTCTCTTGGAAGGAAAGACATGGACAACAATGCACCAGGCAACTGAACTTCCTTTTCCTCAGACAAGCTGAATGTTTCATGCCAGCTACTAAAAATAAGTTTAACTTCCATCAATGACAACTCCTCACAGTTTAATCAAAGGAATATCCACCCCTAATGGGCCCTGCTCTCTATGCATCCGAGCCGGAAAATGATCACTAAGAGAAGGTTCACTGCAGAGAACAGAAGAATCTGCAAAGAACTGAAGACCAATATATTTGCACTCACTGCGCATCAGTTTGATTTTACATGTTTCTAACACAGAGAACATGAAGTAACTTGATTCTCAGTCTGCAGCAATGGTATGAAATTAGTTTCTACGGAAACAAGGCAGAATCTGAGGGAACAAAATTCCTGGTTTTGTGCTGCTTCTGTAGCAAACACAGCATCACCTCAGAAAAGTACACGAAGCAAAATGCTTCCAAATTGTTTAAGAAATTGAATCTTAAGCACCCTGAACTAGCAACCGCACTGGCAAGCCACAGCCATCTACTGGAGGGGGAAGACCACAGCCACAGAGTTGTAAGCAGGATGCACACCCGCTCAGCACCAGTCCCAGCCTACTGCTCTCATCAACAGTACAAGAACAGGCACTAAAAGTAACCTAGAATGCAGCTGGCACCTGAGACAGGCTGCTCCTTCATGCGTGCCACAGTTCCTCTGTGACTTTCTAAAAACTTGGGCTGGCCACATCTTGTAGCTCCTCTTTCAGAGGCAAAACAAGTTTCTAACTCGTGAGGCAGCAAACCTTTCTTTCCAAGAACCCAGAGGCGGCGAGGTAAAAGAGGGGTTTCCACACTGTGAACCCAAGCAGGTTCCCCTGCTGTGATGAGCACTGGATTTCAGAGAGGATTCCCCACAGAACCTCCAGACCAATGGGCCTGACAGCACAGGTCTCCTTCAGATGCTCTCCCAGGCCAGTGTTGCAGCACATGTGCAGGGATCACACTCAATACAAAATACCCAAAGGAAGCTATGCCAGGGAACTCCACATGATGAGGTCCTCCCGGCCAAAATAACCAGAATTCCTTGGAGAATATAAAACTTCAGGGGTATGTGGTACACTTCTGAAAGTTCAAAATGAAACATTGCTTCTACCAATGTAACCCCAATGGAGGTTGCATGTGTGTATATGTCTGCAAGAGGCAAAACATGTTTTGTTAGTCCTCCTTAATACAGTAAGACAGCTCTACACAGGGTTTTCAAGGGGCAGAAAAGTTATCTTAAATCTAGATTCCAAAATAAACTCAGGTCACCTTTACATTCAATAAACCTGGATCCTGAATGGAAAGCAAATTATTTCTAAAGCAGTTTCAGAATGAACACTCCCCAGTTTGGACACATGCTGCACTGGTTTAGGCAGGGAGGATCCTTTTTGCACAGCTGTCCACTTTTCAAAAGGAATATGCCAGTGCACCCCAAACCAGCAGTGCTAGAACCCACTTCCAGAAGTGTCTGCCTGAAGGCCAAAGATCACAGCACGGCCTGAAACCCCAACAATGCTACCACAGGATATAATTTCACTATGTTATTCCACTGCAGAATGCATGTCAATTCTTATCTCCAGCTATAGATCAGCAGAACCTATTTTAGGCACAAAGCTTCAAAACAAATTCTTCTGACCAACCTCCCAAATTAATTATGCAAATACTGCATGAAAGTGCACAGATCATTATTCCTTCAAATCTTTAAACCCCTGCACAGAAAGGAAAAGAAAGCAATGCCTAATTATACACACTGAATAAGGCAGATAATGGCCTGTCACATGCATCACTCTGAATGCAGATCAGAGTGATGATTTTAGCTGTAAATACAATGTGGAAACTTCAAATAACTTTGATCTGGTCTTTGGCAAGAACATGCTTCTTTAAGATATTGTTCTGTATTGAATGGGATGTATATATTTCACACTTTTTCCTGTAGAGTTTCAAAGCCTTTCCTTACAAAACATGTAGATATTCCAAGAGACAAATAATTGTATCCCCCCAAACAGAAGAATGCCGCTGCTTATTGCCTTGCTAAAAACACTAGAAGTAACAATATTCTACTGCAACATTGTTGTTCAAGCAAAGCATGATTGGTTTTGCGTTAAAAAAATAGAATCATGGAATGGTTTTGGTTGGAAGGGACTGTCAAAGGTCATCTAGTCCAACTGCCCTGCCATGCACAGGGACACCTTCAACTACATCAGGTTGCCCAGAACCACATCCAGCCTGGCCCCTAATGTCTCTAAGGGATGGTGCATCCACCTCCTTTCTGGGCAGCCTGTGCCAGTGTTTTAGCACCCTCAGTGTAAAGAATTTTCGCCTCATACCCAGGCTGAATCTCCCCTCTTTCAGTTTAAAATCATCCCAAGTCCTACCGCAACAGGCCCTGCTAAAAAGTCTTTCCTCATTTTTCTTATAGGCCCTTTTAAGTACTGAAAGGCCACAATAAATAAGACGGTCTCTCTGGAGTCCTCTCTTCAGGCTGAACAACCCTTATATCCACAAAGCAAGGCTGTACTTAAAACTTCCTGTGCAGTGGGGCACTTAGCACTTTGAGGAGAAGAAGGAAGGCACAGCCACAGACAGTAACTAACTTCCTGATATCTCCATGCACATTTAGGAGGTAAGAATTTCTTCATTTCAGGTATGTCTTTCTTACACAGCAAGCAAGCAATGAAGAAATTGAAACACACATAAAAGGAAGGGCTAAAATTGAACAGGTAGAAGTAGATGAGAATGCCCAGGTTAGACACGCCAGGGAGGCGGCAAGAATCACTGCCCTGCTCTTTGTGCCTGGTACTAGAAAAATTCCTTGCAACACTACCCATGCTATCAAACCAAATTTCAGCACATATAAAAACACAGTTCAAGACAATGTTATTAAGGGGAGATAAGGCTTTTAATGAGATATTTCCACTACTCAAGAAACTCAGGCTGTAAGTTGGAAAAGAACAAATAAAGAATTTCAGTGGCTACAGGATGGCATCAGCCATTTCACGCACAAATGCAATAAGAATACCTATGCACTGCATAGCACAGCAGGCTTCACTTCCAACCCAGGCTTTCCTTTCTAAGGCCTTTTGCCACTTCGAGGTAAAATACAAGATACTATATTTCATGTTGAGACTGTACTAGTTTTAAAGTATGAATAATAACAATGCAGGAAAATAAATGCACAATTTCTTAAGTGATGGATAACTGGTACAGACTTAGGGTCTGTCTAAAGAAAATACTGCTGCAGTTTTGTCTGGTTGGATCGCCACATGGAGACAAAAGACAGATCCTGCAGATGTTGCTGCAATAGCTACTACAACAAAGTTTACTGATGCAATCCTTGGTTGTCATTCACCACAGGAATTCCAGCTTACCAAAGGGGAAAAGAAAAAAATCCCACCAGCCATCCCATTAAAACTATATGTAAGTATTACAGTCTGTTTACAGAAGATATAAACAAGAATAATATCCAAATTCACTTGCATTCAGAAGATAAATCCCTACTTTGATGAACACTTGGACTGTGCAAAGCTTCAGAAAATTGCTCAATTAGTTTAGCTTATTTTGTCACCAAAACCAAATTCTTATGGTTCAAATCTGGAAGAGACTTCATTTCAGAATACACAGCTCAAGCCTTCTTGAAAATAGAAGTTGTCAGGGTGTCAGAACATGGCTAGCTAACCTTTCTTTCTCCCTCAGGAATCAAGGATTTTCTTCCTCTCAGTTGAGACAGAACATTATTTGCAACTTAGCCAAACTGACTCACTTCCACAAGCTCCTCCAGCATACTTCTAGCAAAGCCCTTTTGGGAGTGATTGTTTTTCCTCCTTCAAAAACATCAGTAGAGATGATACTCAAGTGTGCAGCTAGAGCAGTACAAATGTAAATTATTGCTACGAAAAAATGATGCTGTTTAGTTTTATATGTTCCTCCCTCAAGAAAAGAGGGATGAGACCTCATTTGGTTTTTATTCCCCCCTCCCAGCTCTTCCTGAGTTAATTCAAACCAAGCCATCCCCCTCCTCACCTCTCAGCAGCCATCTTTCTAACAAGATCCTCAACTTTGTCATTTACTGTACACATCTGCATGCCTTAAACAAAATTACTGAAAAAAGGGGAAGAAACCATGCTCTTATCAGAGTGCTACATAAGGTGGTGATGCAAGACTGCCGGAGATACAGCCAAAGGCCTGCAGAATTTATCGAAGTTCAGGTCTAAAATAAAACAGCACTACAGGAGTGTCAGATTTCCTGCGTAATTGCACCTCAGACAATTTACACAAGCCCCTACCGATCTTTGCTTCCACTGCTAAAACTGCTAAACAAAACAGTGACTTTTACATGCTGCTTCTATAACACTGCCATGTTGAGAACCTGTACAAAGTAAAGAAAGCAAAACTAGGATAGAATTAACCAACATCTTCCCCCCTTTCTGTCTTCCCAGCTATCTGCTCCATCATTTGCTGGTCCATTCAACCACCTCTTGTTGCTCGATCCATTTCCGCTCAGCAAAATGCACAAGTGTAGGTCTTCGTATGAAAACAACCATAACTGCTTGCCAAACACCTCAGGGACTGCAAGTTGTAACATCATAACATGAACTTTCTCCTGAGTTTGGTGGTAAGCCTATAGGCTGATGCAAAGTGCAGTCATGTAATAGTTTCCTGTTTGAATATTCCCCCTCCTCCTTTTTTAAGTAAGAGTATTCTCATCCTTAGAAACAGGAAGTCATTAAGTTCCAAATGTTTATACTAAATGAAAACATACATATTACCATGACTGCTATTCAGTAACTATTGGGTGGTCTCAATCTGAATCCACTTTCTGACCAGCAAGTGCTTCCCTTAGAGGAATTACGCAAGCACAGCCTCAGAGACCAAGGACTGGAAAGGTATAAACAGCCAGCCAGTATAATTACAGGTCACAAGTCTTACATTTTTTCAAAGACTTTAACATACCCACAAAAACCTCCCCAACATCTGGTTTCAGTAAGCACTTAAATAAATGTTTTCCCCAAGTTATATCAGAAATTGGCTAGTGCTTTACGTTCCTTGGGATGAGGTCAGCAACATGCACCAGTGCGGCACCTTCAGTGCAGTCATTCACATGATTATTTGTGCCAGAGTGTGGCGGGGGGGTGGAACTAGATGATCTTAAGGTCCTTTCCATTCCAAACCATTCTATGATTCTACGATTCTGTGAAGAGGGAAATGCACAGCCCATTGGCATCCTCCACTGATAAAACTTCAGCACAATGTCTGCAACTGCCTGTGATCTGCATCTCCAACATACCAGCTTCTGGTCATACTGTTCTTACTCACAAACTCCTAAACCATTTCAAGTTTCCTCTTAAATTTGATAAGCATTAAAAAAACCCCCACAACTTCAATTTAGTACATTAATGGGTGGCCCACACAGAGTTCCCATACCCAGAACACTTTACTCACCCAGACTAGCAGAGTAAAATCTGTCACTTGTGATTTGAGTTTACCATCCTAATCCCAACTTACTACAATTCACCTTTTGCAGATATAAATTAAACTCCAAGAGAAATCAAACTCTAGTCTATCAGCACAAAGTTTTAACTGCTTTTTCACCATGCATCCTTCTTACAGGAAAATGCAGTTCCTCCCAACCTCCAGATTTTAATTATTAAATAGTATTTGGAAGAAATGAAGAATTCCCTTCTGAGAAGAGAGTTGCAAAGCAGCTCCTCAGTAATCATGAGCACTTTCAGGAAACTGGAGTGCTCCTCCAGCACGCCCACTTGCTTCCCGTGAATAAGCAGTGTTTAGAATTATCTGGAGAGGTCTTCCAAAGTGCTGAGAACATGATTTCTGTGCATTTTGATGCTCTATGAATCACCAAGACTAGAACATGAAGCCAAGAAACAATAAAACATGCACATACATAAACAACAAAGAAGAGCTTCTAAGACTAATATTAGACCTACAAAAAACATATCCTGAAGGTATTAGGAAGAGACCAACAGGAACTTGCATATTATGCCACTTCCACATGAGACTCTTCACTTTTGTTTGGATCCACAGATCAATATGAATGTCAGGAATTAATAAAGCTAGCAGTACAGATCAGCTCTCTAGAGACAAGCCACATCTGTTCAGCAATGCCAAGCTGCCAGCTGGACAGAGGCCCAGAAGCCTTTCAAGGGTCATCATGCACAGCGAAAGCTTGTACTTAGCTAAGAACCTTTCAGCCTAGCAACTAAAAAGGTAACAGGTATTCTGTTAATTACATTAAGTAATTAAGTCATGTTTAGCTCTGTCAATTAGGATGCCTAATTTTAAAACGTCTAATAGCCACAGTATTTAAATTCCTGTTTTCTGCCTCTGCTATAACAGCACACAATTCTAAACCACTGCCATTCTCATGGCTGAGTTGGAAAAGCAAAATTATGCCGTTACCAGCTAAGCTAATCAGTTGAAATGAAAATAGTCAAAACATTACTTGTTGGACACTGCATATTCCAAGCAACTATAATGTACAAATAACCAATTTAAAATGCAGAATGAAAGAGATTTTGGATCTCAGGTGAGACCGTTAACCACACAAGGATGTTTTATCTGGATACAAATTGTCAAAATACCCTTTCCTTGTGCACACTTGATTGGAGCTTGTTAAGGAAAGAAATAAACCGTACAGTAGATGACATTTACCTCCCTCCCCAGTACGCCCACCACTGATACACAAGGTCTTGCCGGGCATAAAAGCTCCCATTGAGGTATGGACACAAGGAGATACTTCTGAAATGACCACCTGCTGGCCTACGTGGAAACTGCTCCTTCCAAATAGTTCCAAATCAGATGTACAGTACCACACCTGCTCAGCTAAACACCACTTTATCTACAGCTGCAGATGGCCCAACTTCCATGCTGAAACATCTTAGTAGGCATGTGCTGAAGAGATCTGTTGCTTAGGATTAAAATAGCCAAAACCCCTCTGTGAAGCTCCCCCTGTTCCGAGGGCATCACAGCCCAGCACTCTTTTTACTACAGGAAATCTTGCCTCTGATGTTTGCAAGTATTTTCAATTCTTATCTTTCAGCTGTTTCCCAAGTGGAAGCGCCAAAGGGTGAATCCAGGGTGGACCTCTTCACCAGCCCCACTGGCAGCTTGTTTTCTAAGCTAAAAGCCATTTTCAAGAGCAAAATCAAGATCAACCTGCTGAAATTAGCCTGAACAATTCATGCAAACAACTGCTGTGCAGAGTATTTAATTAAAAGCAAATCATTGCTCCCAAATTTTACACAGTGAGCAGCACCAGGAGATTGCTCCCAGTCCTAAATGGCACCATGTCTATGATGGCTTATCACTGCAGAGTACTGCTCTTTCTGAACCCTTGCAATGCTTCAGCATTGCCAGAATCACAAGGCCACTATATGGGACACCGCCCATGAAGACACCTAGAATTATTAATCCCCATGTGATTAGCAGTTCAGCTAATAATTTGATATCCCTGTAAGCAGGGCTTCTTAAATCACACTACACAGTACCCAGACTGGCCATGTGAAAATGCAGATGTCACTTCCTCACCTTTTTAATCTGCTGCAAGGTTTTTCAGATGAAGATGTATTTCATCTTGTGGCACTATATAAATAAACAAAGTATTCTAAACAATCATTTTTCTCCAACTGGGGTTATGTCATATGGTTTGCTTTCTCTCCAAAAGCAAACATGCATGTAAAGTGCAACCACATGCTGTTGGCAAAGAACTGGCTTAATAAGGACTCATTTCTAAAAACATGATTACAGATGTGGCCTACATCTTGAACCCAGTGTTTAAGGAAGAATTCTCTCTGTATAATTATTTCATTCATCTCCTATGTTTTCTCTAAGTATCTTTACTCACAAATAAAAACGTTTCCTAGGGCTATAAAAGTTACACACCCTCCCCTTTCACATATCCACCCCAAAATAATTCAAGCATACCCTTATCAAAGAAAAGCTGAATATGTTACTGAGGAAACACTGCTTTGTAGCATCTCATGCTACACCAGCTGCCAGACGGCAATGTTGCAGGTTAGAACTAAGTCTAGATGAGCTACTTCACTACAAACACTTCCTCAGACTGCACCTGACTTGTCAGTTGATTTTCAAAGTACCTGAGTTTTTTATCACTGGTAAGGTTTTTTATAAGGATGTTATTAATGTGTAGAGCTCTCAGTAAGGAAACTCAGATACATGATAAAGATGTATTTTGTGCGCTCTAGCATTGCCTAGATCATAAAAGGTGGCATCATTCTGATATAACCCTTATCAATCAACAAAACTCACAGAAATACAAGTAAGTTTTAAACACAAAATTGATAAAGCTTGACAAAGAACTTGGCTCTTTCCTGCTTGCCAATTTATAAAATCTTATCAACTTACCCCAGGAAAGTCTGAATAAAACTCAAACCCTCTTCCTGTTTGTCAGGATAAAAACAGAACCAAAAGACTGATTGCGTCGTTCCACATCTAAACCCAGAAGACTTTTGCCATATTTGATATCCAGGTATCAAAGTATTTAAGGACACTCCTCTTAGCAAGTGAACTCCTGAACTAAATCAGACAAATCCTGAAGGGCATCTACAAGGATGTAGGAGAGGGACTCTTCATCAGAGACTGTAGTGATAGGGTAAGTGATAATGGGTTCAAACTTAAGCAGAGGAAGTTCAGGTTAGATATAAGCAAGAAGTTCTTCATAAGAGGGTGGTGAGGCAATGGCACAGGGCATAGAAGCTGCGGCTGCCCTATCCTTGGCAGTGCTCAAGGCCAGGCTGGATGGGGCTTGGAGCAACCTGCTCTAGAGGAAGGTATCCCTGCCCAT
This sequence comes from Psilopsiagon aymara, assembly GCA_024733675.1. Lineage (NCBI taxonomy): Eukaryota > Metazoa > Chordata > Aves > Psittaciformes > Psittacidae > Psilopsiagon > Psilopsiagon aymara. The sequence continues at coordinate 54,507 of JANRGW010013799.1, forward strand.
GGCAGGGGGCTGGAACTGGATGAGCTTTAAGATCCTTTCCAACCCAAACCAGTCTGGGATTCTATGATTTATATTCATATGAGTAGACAATCCAATGTTTAAGAATAATTCTCTCTCTATTTAATCATTTTACTCTCACTCCACATTCATGCTCATGTAAAATTAAACTAGTATAAAACCCAAATAGTTCACAGTTACTGAGGTTATTGCAATTGGCAATGTATTTATTGAAGGAACTAAAGTACTTGAAGCTGGGTTAGTTACTACCAGTGACATCACTTAAATAACAGTTGAAAACAACTCACTTCCACAAATTATGTGATTGGACCTTCAGAAAATTAAATAACTCTTTCAGAGGGCATCTGCCCTTAGGAGCACCTACATTTATTGGTCATACTCAGGTATTTGATTAATCGAGATTATCTTTCCCAAGCAAGGTATTAAAAGGGTTATACGAAATGATGAAAAGGTTGAGGAATAAAAATTGAAGCAGGGAAAACTTCTATTTTTACCCACAAACACAGTGCCAGATGATGTCAACAGAGCTGCAGTTTTAAAATCCTCTCAAATCCAGCCAATTTCTATTCAACAGGTACATAACTGCATTTGCTTCTGAAGCAGGAAGATCAGACAAGTGGATTTTTTTCACAACTATTTAAGATGTCCCAAGCAACCTTTAACAAGAATCTTTAACATCTGCCGCATCTGAATTGAGCATCATTATCAACAGGATTAATATATATAGTTCTATGAGCACTGACTGTAGTGGTGGAGTCAGATGTATTTTCAAGCAGCTTGTTCAGAGAGGAAGCTTTGGTGAGGATGGCAATGAACAAGCCAATCTGAGCCCACAGGGAAGCAAAGTACTTGTTTCCACAAGGAAAAGGCTATTTCAGTGAGAGAGGGTTTTGGAGCACCCAGAACCAGGGCTCAGCTATACTGACCCCCCAGCATTTCCAGCTACTTGGATCAGGGTGGGTTAGACAGATTGCATGTGGGCACTCATGTGCTTATCTACAGTGCCTAAAAATTATTCACGGGTTTCAACTGCTACAGCCTCACTTGTATTTATAACAGAAACCTTGCTAGCAAAGTTTTTTCTTCAAACACAAAAGAAACCCCAATTTGAAAGTATTTGGATTTGACTGATTCTGAAGCTTTCCTATGGGTGAGAGGGTGAAAGAAACAAGTGAGGAAGCATACACATACTTGTTTTCTTAAGAAGAAAGACAAACAAACTGAACTGCTTGAGAACTCAAAACATACAGGTGGTTTCTGGACACATTGATGAATCAATGGCAAAACCCTCATTCCTTTACTAGTTACTAACTTCCACATGAGGGGTTTCGCTGTCCCCAGAAAGGTTGAACACCAGCAGCTGTTGCATCAGAATGGGATGAAGTATCTTAAAATGAGATGGATAAAATACTGCAGCATTTAAACAACTTGTATTAAGAAGTTAAAAAGCTCACAGACCAAGTTTTTCCAGAAGTTAAGCCAGCGTGCAGGTAGGATATTTAAATAAGACAGGAATCTCAATAATGAGCTGAGACCTAAACGGAGAGTTATCATCTGGGTGGAGCCAGAGCTGAGAGAACCCACGGATTCAGAATTTGTATGCAGGAGAAATAACCTTAAGTGTGCTTTCACTACTCTGAGTGTCACCTTCATCTGCCAGCCAAACCCGAGCTGAGTTTGCCCTATTTTAAGGTTTCCAGCATCCATACAGAGTTCTCCAAAAGGCATTTCAAAGCAGGAGCGTTATTAAGGGGAAAACATGAGCTGGCTGAGCTGAGTGGTGTGAATACCCCCTGAATTTCTGCTCCATTACAGACCAAGCTAAAGACGTTGTGGCTCAAGAGAAAATCTCAGTAGCTGTGGATCCCAGTCCAGTGCAAACTCACCCCCCAAGACATGCTACAGTGAAATCATTGCATCTCACAACCAAAAGCCAGTTCTATTTTTCTGCTTTTTTACCTCCCCCATCTACCACATACACTCAAGAGTGCACTCAGTCAGAAAGCTGCACAATTGCACACTGTGGGGCAAGTCTGTGCTAGTCCAGTTTACCACAAAGGACAAACAAGCAGAAGATGATATCCTCTTACACTAAGTACCATCACTCAGACCTTCAGGAAACTTGATTTCACACAACTGTAGGACAAACAAATAATCTGGAGGCATCAGCCATAACCTTTTATGCGTTCTCACCGAGTTACACAACTTTGTAACCCTCCAAATCCAGAGGGTCCTGTGAATGACTGATTTTAGAATGCATTCACACTCATCTTGCCTCTGGTCAGAAGTGGACATTGCAATACATTACTAGACAGACAAATCCTACTTTTACAAATGCTTTAATAATTTAGGCACTTCAGGGCATACTTTTTTCTTTCTTATGTAATACCCATTGCTGTAATCCACAGAAATATTTCCAGAAGTTTATCCCTGAGGCAATATGGAGTTTTACCTCTTCTGTCAGTTCGCTCTCTTCGTCACTCAGGATCCTATTGCACCACATGCATATTATGGAACAAAATAAGGACTAAAAATACTGTGTTCATTAAATTTGACCATAAAGCCTAGTGCTAATGCACTGCAACTGCTAATCTCAAATCACATACAGCTTTTTGCTTCATGAGGAATCCAGTTTTCATCTTCCAAAGTGCTACACGCTTAGCCACGATAAGGGCTTTTGTTTTTACCAGAAAGCGGCTTCTAACATGGGCAGGACAGACATAAGAAGAGAAAAGGAGTTAGTTACATAGTTGAATCTGAATAAGGGAGAAAGCATTAAGAAGGGTTGTTCTAGATTTCTAGGAATAAAGAAATGGATTGGGTGTGTTGAAGAGCATGTGCAGAAATAGACAGGGAGAGGAAACACTTTTGTGTATTTGTTATGATTCAATTGTTGCACCCAAATTCAATAATGGGCACACACTGAGGTTACTGAGAACAACAGAGAAGAAAAATACTCCCAAAGCATTCCAAGAGAATTAACAGGGCATTAAAATGATGGCTGAAGTTTTGGCTTCAGAGGCTGCAGTTTGCAAATGTCAAAGCTAATACTCTGGTTTCTCCTCTTCCTCTCTCCTCAAAAAGTATCTGTAGAAAACTGCAGTACTGCACACGCTCTACCCTGAAAGACCAACACTCTGGCATAGCAAAGGCAGTGAGAAATGGATTCAGCATCATTCCTCTTCTGGCAGCGTTCAACATCAGAGAGAAAACCACCGGCACACTCTGTGCTCTTGCTTCACACTGTGTTTCTGGCTAAGAGGCACAGTCATTTATTTATAGAATCTTTCAGCAAATTTGCTTGCATCCCCAAGTATGTTTTGACGATTCTATCCCTGTTTCAGCATATTACAATTAATAATATTTTCTAACTGTAGTAGAAGGCAAAACATACCATCAGCAGCTAGCAGCCAGTTGCACTTAGCCAGAGGCAACAGCCATGAAGGTCAGGTACTCACTGTGCCAGAAAGCAGCACTGCCCCTCATGAAGCTCAATGCTTCGAACAAGGTTTCACGAACCTCAGGCACAGCCAGGTCTATCATACTGGCTTCAGTTATAGTCCTTTCACGGAATCTGGATGTCTCCTGTTGAATTTACTGCTCTAATGGCATTTGAATCCAGGAGACTTCCTGAGTAAGCCAGAATTCAGGATAAATGCATGAAGATAGTATACAGCAATTAGAAGTATTGCCCAAATCATCTGCTATCGGCCTCCTGGTTACTTCACAAGCTGCCTCAGTTTCAAACTCTGCTTAAAGCAAAATGAACAAAGGCCAACAAAGTTTGATGGAAAATCTAGCATCAGCCAAATGTGGCATTGTTTCACTTATATAGAATCATTATGTTCGGTCCTTGGATCCTCTTTATTATACCCTCATTTCCCCTGACTGAAGAAACCTCTGTAACAGAACACCCTCAGGAGCCATGATTTAACAAAGACAGCATCCAAACTTGGTCCAACAACCTATGAATGAAGGCAGTGATCTGGGTATGGTTAGGGTTTAAAAAAAAAAAAACAAATACCAATGGACAAAATTAAAACTACATTTGATAATAAATCTTCTTTTTATGAGTAAGCTTAATACCCTTTCTTTTGGTACAAGAATGTAATACTGTCCTCTTTGCCAGAAAACCCACACAACAACAAGAACCATAAGAAACAGAATGAACATCAGATACACATAATGTTTTCAGAAAGTTTTACCTTTTTTTTTTCTGCGTATGGCTTAGACCTCATTAACCAAGACTTCATAACATACCAGTGCTTGAAATGAGTCTTCAGAAAGGCAGCAGAAGTCAGAGCCAAAGCAGGGCTGGGTGAGATGAGACAATTGCTTGGGAACTGAGCCACACGCTTCACTTTTGCAAGAAAGCAGGAGCTTACACGTGTGTAAGCATGGCAGTCCCACGCTGACTGACCCAGGCTGTAGAGTATGCACACATCCCTTTCCTACAGAAATCAAACAGCTGAGAACACAAAACTACTGAGCTCATACAAGGATGGCATTTGCACCCAAGCCCAGACACCACTGCTTTAACAATCTAACTGAGAGCTGTCACTCTTGTTCCTGCATTTAAAAGATGCCCAACAAAACACTCTCTCCCTGACTCCATTTGGGTAATCTCATTTAAAATTTAGGGTCTCTGTTTTGGTTCATCTCACACTGAAATCCTACCAACGGAAAATAAAGTTCACACTGGAGGTGATACATGCAACAGGCGAAGCAATTTTCAGAGCTCTTTCTGTTGAAGTCAATATCAGGTCGTCCAACACGCTGACACAGCCCAAGCTGTTATTTTTAAACACAGCCATAGTCTATTTAGCTAAAGCATCTTTACTCTGACTGAGCCAGTATTACTTTGATAAGACTCCTTAAGCATCTACACTAAGGCCTGCATATCACATCAAACAAAAGAAATACAATCTTTTGAAGACAAGGCATCCCTGCAACTAGGAAAAGAGAAAAAAGGAAAGAGAGATACAGGAAAAATCTAAGAGGAACCAGCACTGTCAACCCTACAGTGCTAGCTGTGGGATAGCTATTCACACTGTGAATTTGTGTCATTCACCACCTGCACAGACGCTAACTGGAACAATTTCAGTCAACTTAAACAGCAAACAGCTTTCTGCTGTACAGAACTCAGCAACACACTTCTACAATGATTCTTCTGCCAACTTTGTTGGTAGCAACACCAGGTTTTCTTACACGTCATTTAACTGATGAGAAACTGAAAAGACGGAGAAGACAGGCAATACCATTTTCAAAGGCATATAGGAGACTGCAAGTTATAGCTACACAACATTTTGGGAGGCAGCTTCCTCCTCACATTTTTCTTTCCTTTTTTCTTACACTTTCCTCAATGTACTTCTAACCTCTTTATATAAAAAGTTGCCTTGTAAACATATACATAAGCTGATTACTAGAACCAAGCACAACCCCATTCTTTCCTCTCAAAGTAATTTGTTCCATATGTTCTTAAACATAGAGACACTGTGACCTACCTGATAACAATGTTTTCCTATAGCAGTGTGCAGCCTCCATTTCTTACACACAACTATGAAATAGAATCTCCCCAAAAGTAGTCACCCACCAGTAGCTTCACAGAGCTGGATATGGGTGCATGACATGGGAGCCAAACCGCAGCTCAGCCCAGCATGTTGACATTATTTTAACTAAAATAACTTCAAAGCCTACATGGTTTCTCCAAAACATCACATTTATCTGAAAATGTCTTATCTTTAAACACGTCTGTTCCCCCTCAGATTTTGAGGGTACTGGGAAGGTAAAGGGAACCTGGTAACTGAATGGCTCCAATGCTGTTATCTCAAAGCCTGGAGAAACAGCTTTTTCATTCTCGCTTTCTTACAAACAAGTCCCCTTGCAGAAAGCTCAACTCACAAACACCTTCCACATAGATTTTTGCATTGCCTCCCAATAGTGTGGGCGGGAGGGACCCTGCAGAGCTGTCACTACTGAAGGATTAAGGGGCTGGAATCAACCTGAAGCTTGATGCTGGCAGTTCCTCATGTCTCTATGCCCCTCCTTTCCTGCAGATTCTCACTGCTGCCTCAGACACCCCACACCCACTCTAGACTCACCCTCTCTTTAGATAATTCAACTTATAAAGAGTTAAAGTAGATGGGGGGGAGGGAAGGCAAGTTATTCTACTGCAATTTGTGGCAAATTGCACAAGTTAAGTGAGCAGTGGGGCTTACACAAGAGAGCACAAGGCAGGACCACAAGGCCAGGAGAGAAGAGCGGGATATCCTCTTTAGCTTGTTTGCAATCTACAACCCAAATATTCTAATCAGATGGAAGTCAGAATTCTAGAGAAGAGTGAGTGACTGCATTAAAAAAGTGATTATATTTATTGGAGTGGTGATATGCAGACTTCTTATTTGACTGGGTTCTTAAACAGGATTACAGGGCTTTAATTTGTTCCTTTGTATTGATTTGAGAGAGTGAGTAACCCAAAATAAGTTTAAAGAGCGGGTGGAATAACCTTGGAAGGAGTACACTATGGAATAATTTCCATAATAGTTTCCCCAGCACAAATACATGCTAGCACACATTCTTCAAGTTAACTAATAAACAGAAGAGTCATAAAAAAAGCTTTACTTACACTATGCATTTGCACATTGTAACCAGTAATTCTGTAGCTTTAATTTCATCTTCGAACTACCAGTTATATTGACAAGTAACAGTGGCAGCAGCATATATTATAAAAAAGAGTAAACAAATGACCTTCATCGAACTTGATGAAAGTAATAAAGGGTAGATGACTTTTTTTTTTTTACCCTTTTTTCAAAGGCAGTTTTACAGCCAACTCCCAGCAGGGTGTGGGCTGAAGCTAAAAACTTTGAAATAGGTCCTTGGAAATCTGAAACCAAAATACAGCAAAGGTCACCTCTCTGCGAAGAACCATCCTGTCACTATATATACACACATACATATATAGTATGTATACTATAAGCAAAGCCCTGTTAGCTCAGCCCCGGTAATAATGTAATTCAACTTATCCCCTGAGAATAGCAACAACATCAGGTTTCCACTACAAAGATAAATTTACTGCATGTAATACCTGTTACTATACATTTGTGTGATAGTAGCCAGACACTAGTGTTATTGCATCGAGTACCTCAAGCTAGTTCTTCTTCTTAAAGGCTAGCCCAGGTCATAAAGATGACATTGTTATTCTCACCCCCACCATTAGCCAATTCTTTTTTTAGTCTACATTGCACGTGTAGTGAAGCTTTATGCAACTTAAGCATGAAGCTCATATTAATAGGAAAGGAAGCAATACAGCTGATCTGTAAAAATTTTTGCTATTCCTTCCCAACAGAGAGAATTTCAACCCTTTTCAACAAGGGAACAGAGTACATTTCCCATGGAGAGACAGGACCTTCTACACAAGTACTGTGGCAACCAGACTGCTATGCTCTGCTGTCTTGTGGGCTCCCGTGAAAGAGTTAACAGACCCAAGCTCAGAGACAAGTGCTGTATAGCAACTGAGGTTCTTGAAAAGGGTTGCCCATATGCACATTACTCTGCAGATACATTTGAGTCAAGGAGTCTATTTTCCCAGCTGCAGAAGAAGACCAGGCAGCCAGAGCTGCTGGCACTGGAACCACTGGGTGAGCTGGGGCTCCTGCTTGGAGCAGAGTGCTCCTGATTCCTGTGTTTCCACTCAGAGCATTCCCTTCCTTCCACTTCGAGCTGTATCATATGTGTTTGCAAACTGAGGACAGGCTGGGCAATCTTCACATCTAAGCAAAGATTTTAGGAAGCATAGGCCTGAAAGGTTGACTGCCTCTGCTGGAGGACACTTCTCTGGTCCAGAAGACATCCCACCATGCTTAATGGTCTCCATTGGCCACTTTAGGTCTGTCATCAAAGAGACAGTGTCTTGATCTGGACAACTGGAGACATTCATGTTCAAACTATTTTGAAGCACACAGGATCCCACCAGACAATACATTAGAAGTCACTTAATTTGATTAGAACCACTGACATGCGATAAAGCACTTATGTTAGGAATGGCAAAAGAAAGAACAACTTCTGCTGACCAGACAGCAAATATTTCTATTTTGAATGGTATGGTGCTTGAGAAGAACTGAACAGCCTTTAAAAAATCAGCCCTTCACCAGAAGTTGTCATAGGTTATATAAAATTAGGGATACCGCTGTTTAAAAACATCTAGGCTTGAGCGAACACAAACAAAGAGCATAACACGTATGCAACAGCCATTTCAAGAGGAAGCAGTATTTCAGCTTTCCCCCAGGTGCTACAAGAAAACAGCCGATGTAAAAGGGGAACCCAGACTGCCTCCCTGCCACCTACAGGCAAATTATCCAGGCACCTATAAAACCCCCTCCTGATGTTTTACAGCTTAAGCATTCATGATGTTTTACAGCTTCAATGTTTTATATAGTTAAACTGAGTTGCCTTAAGTTCATGTACTTTACGTTATTTGATACGCTTTAAGTAGGAAGCTACCTGGATTCATTTCAAGATTTTACTTTTTTTCCAAGCTAACCTGTTTTTGAGTGCAGACTCACTCATGTTAGCACCACTCAGATGTATTCAATCCCTTCACATGCTGCAAAACTACTTAAACAAAGTTTAAAACAGTAAAACATAATAAATAAATAGGGGAACCTGACTGCCAGACCACTGAATTTGGGGGTTGTTTATTTTAAACCCCTACAAATTGCAATGTATTTGCAAATTCTTCTTACTCTTTGTTCAATACCAGACCCATCATTTTGATCAGATAGATTGATAAGGAACAAGCCAAACATACAAAGAAGGCTTTGGTGGTTACACACATACTTTGCTTTACTAAACATTGCACTACCCATACTAACACACATATCACAACTCCAGTTTTCTTCCTCAGCTGCTCAGGATTAAATCTCTGCAATAAAAATATTTATGAAAACTTGACAGTGATTTACTTTGGACACTTTGCTTCAGAGGATGGACTTTTTTGTTCCAAATCATGCACATGCAGAGGTATCCGCCAAGCTCTCCAGCTGTGTCACTCCAGTCCTTAAGCCATTCAACACAGAACACGCATGTGGCCTTTGAATGCCAAGTCAGCTGCATGTCAAAGACAAATGGCTCTGGAGAGCCACCCTGCAACAATCAACACATCAGTAAGGAATCCAATTTGTATTCAGTGTTATGTCCATCAATAGGAATGGAAAAGGAAAAAAAGAATATACACATATATATAAACATGTATATATACATACACACACACAGAGATTCTTTTTCGCAACCTCAGTAATTTCAGGAATAAGAAAATTATACAACCCTTTGCCTGAACATACACAGTTTGTCCTAAGAGTCAACAGCTTACATTTAGTAAACGAATAAAAGACTGTGAACATCTTTGCTTTCTGCTTTCTACACTGACAGCAGGGTCAAAAAAACATTTGAGTTATGAAAAGAGTTTTGCCCTCACATATACTTTTAAACAGGTATCTAAACACAGCTGCCATAGGAAGCCAGAAATTGTGCAGATCAACTGTGAACATCACAAAGACAATTACTGGGTACTTAGTACACACTCCAGATATGACGAAGATCTGAAACAGGATGATAGGCTTGTTGTGGGCGCTATCCCAGTTTAATCCTGACAACTGAAATATCTATTTAATAGTTATTCATTTATTAATATCTATTTGACTACTTATTTATTATGGCAGCAATACTACATCGGAAGGGCTAATGTTGTATCCAGTTAACAAGGGAGTGCCAGGTATTAGTTTCGTACACAGCATCTTGCACCCCAAATTTCACACATATTTCCATCATAAAAATTGCAGATACAGCTGAAAAACAATTATAAGAGAATACTTGATCTTACCATTCACAGGCTACTGTAACATGCAATCACCAAATAAAGTTTGTATGCTCTATGAACAAAGTTTGGTTTTGTTGGATTAGAGTATACAGCAAATACAGTACCTTGTCCGGTGTGCAGCAACAATTGGTATATTAAAAGAGAGCTGGCTCAAAATGTGTTCTATTCCTGTTTCAGCACTGACAGGGAGCCTGGCAAAATTGTTATGCACTTCATTAGCACTCCTAAAAATGGTTGTATCTGAGTCAGGAAAACACAGAGGTACTTCTGAGGTCACTACTTTTGTGTCATTGTATTCAGTTCTAGCCAGAGCTGGATGCACTGCCTCGTATTGTCCACTGTTTCCGTCCCCAAATCCTATTTTCATCTTCACCATATTTTTCATATGTTGGGCTGAAGGTTGCTTCTGCTAAGTGTCTGCTAGATCTGAAGTGTCTGAGCCAGAACAATTCTGCTCTTCCTGACACAAGGGCTCACAAGTATGCTTTCCTAAGCTACAATATAATTTTCAGTTTTAAATTGAGGATATTTTCTTTGGAAAGCACTCCCCAGCTTTCAAATACTTGAATTTGTGGCCTTACTAATGCTCTTTTGATTTTTTTATGTATAAATCCATAAAGACTAAAATGTCACACAGACTGCTAGGGAAGCACTGCGATACTGGATTTTACGAAGTAGCTTATGTCCCTATCGGCAAGCTCCCTGAACCCAGCCAGCTAATAATTTTTATTGATCTAGATTTATTTGCATCACAAAGACAAAATCACTTCCGCAACATTCTGTCAAGACATCTAGAGCTACCAAAAAAAGCACTTATTCAAGAAAATGCTAGTCCGCATTTGCAGGGGCAGGAATATGCATTTTGAATTACATTTTTCCTTTCTTGTTTGTACTATATTAGAACAAATAAGGCAAACCTTGTCCAACAAGCAAGCTTTTCTGTTTTGCACTGTGTCTGTGCAGGACATGGTTGAGTGGTAAGCACCCTGCTTCCAGAACTGACATTCAGTGTGCATCTGCAAACACAGGATGCAGATCCAACTGGCCTCATAGCTATGTTGCGTTTAGATGAATAGCAATTTGCAACAATAAAAAAACCCCAAAACTTGAGACCAGGTCTAGGTGGCTATTACAGGTAGAGATGGAGAAAGCAAGCATGGATTGTTCAAAGCAATTCAAAGAATCCTCTTTCTTTGGACAACACCGCAGCCAGTTCAGCTCTTAGCTGAAGCATCAGCTAATACTAATGCCAATACTGTGCTAGGTACTTGTTCAGGGCAGCACAGTGACAAATGAGAGCAGCAGTAAGCTGCCATCAGCTCTGTGGTATTCAAGATTGCCCTCTACTTCAGCTGGAAAAGTAACTTCAGAAGGTTCTGACTGTACAAGGGAGAAAGGATTTACCAGGCATTGGCTGCTGTGGGTCAAGAAAACACACCATGAAAAGCTACAAAGCAAGCTGGAGCTCTCACACCAGCTCGTGATTTACTGATCTTCACCTCAACCTGCTAACTCGCATGAAAAATACCTGCTGCTTTGATGTCACCAGGATTTCAACACCTTAAACAATACAAGGCAAAAAAAGTGTTTCTTCCTAGCCAAGACCAGAACAGTTTAAGAGACAGGAACAATAAATGAGGCTATTATAATTAGCACATTGTAACTGCTGACTGCAGGCTTGTCAAGCAGAACTGACATCGCTACTGTAAGACACATACTACACTTAATATGCTCCCACAGCCCTAACTAAACTGACACCTACATCACACTCACTAAACTGTGAAGATCCACTGGGGAAAAAACACAACCTGAGGTTTGAAAACCTCAAGCCTTCTTTCACTAGCTTTTCAATAAATCTGAATAAAATCTCAACCTTTTAGTGGAAAGTTTACTGCTGATTTTGAAGTGACCTCCCCCCCAGCCTAGACTAAGAACATGCCATAGGTAAAGATATTTTCTCATGTAACCCAATTTATTAAAATTTGTCTTAATTAATAAACCACACCACAAATTATCCACAAGCCATCCCTGTACTTGAGAGGATAGCTTTAAAAGAATCACCTCCAAAATCTCATTTGATATGATGTACAATGATTTGCATTATCTTGAATACAAAAAAGAAATACAAGTGTATCCCCATATTCCAAGTGACTCAAAGTTAACATAGGAAGCAAAGTAGATGTATTTGCCACAGAGTCTAACACAATGAGTACATTACTGCTTGCTCCCTGGGGGTCAAGGAGCTTTTAGTCATCTTCAGCTGCCAAAAAGTGCTACACAAAAGACAATTACCTCCCAACAACCCAACCAAAAGCCACACCACCATTGCGCACATCTCTCATATGGCAAATAGCATTTCAAAACATAGCTTGAAGAAAAGCCTGTGATGTAATTGAAAGCAGTGTTATTAAATAATATAGATTGCATTCTTCTAAGTCAATACCAAAACAATGACAGACTCAGTTTTTGAAACAGCAGCACTATGAAAATGCAAAATTGATTTACAAGGGAAATAACAGCCAGAGGTTGTGATGGCTGCTAAAGTTACAGAATGTTTTTTAAAGAACCAACAATTTTTATCCAGTTTAAAACCTACCATAGGCAATTTTATTCATCAGCTCAAAGTCACACAAGTTATTCTCTGGAATTAAACTTGGCTTTTTTAAAGCATTATCATTCCAACACCATCCACAGTGTGGCAAGGACGTCTGTTGCAGTTTTAACTAGCAACAATGATTTTGACAAGGGAAAATCTAGCAGCCTTCTGCCTTCTTTCATTGCAGTTTTTGATCTGTAAAACACTTACAAAAGGAAACAAACTAACATTGGCCCATCTTAAAACAGTTTTCATGTTTTGTCTGTTACATGTTAATTTCTGATCATTTTCATACAAACAGTGTCTTGCATCAGGTCATTTGGCCGGAAGGAAGGCAAGCCAAACAAAAGCAGGCAGTCCCACATGCAATGTCACCTCTAACATCACATGCAACGTCACCTCTAACATCACATGCAACAGGGTCAGTTCCAGCACAGTTCCACTGAATCCAGCTGGGTTCATCCAGCCCTG
>JANRGW010013800.1:0-17370 GCA_024733675.1 Psilopsiagon aymara
CTGAGGGACACCACTTGTTACTGGTCTCCAGCTGGACATTGAGCCATTGAGCACAACTCTTTGCGTGTGGCCATCCAACCAGCTCTTTATCCACTGAGTGGTCCCCCTATCAAATTGATGTTTCTCCAGTTTAAAGACAAGGATGTCACACGGGACAGTGTCAAATACTTTGCACAAGTCCAGGTAGATGGAATCAGCCTTTCTACCCCTGTCCGCCAGTTCTGTAGCCCCATCATAAAAGGCCACCAGATTGGTCAGGCAGGATTTTCCCTTAGTGAAGCCATGCTGGCTGTCACCAAGCACTTGTCGTTTTTCATGTGCCTTAGCGTGCTTTAGCATGCCTTCCAAGAGAATCTGCTCCAAGATTTTGCCAGGCAGAGGTGAGGCTGACTGGTCTGTAATTTTCCGGGTCATCCATTTTCCTCTTCTTGAAAATGGGGGTTATATTTCCCTTTCTCCAGGCATTGGGAACTTCACCTGACTGCCATGATTTTTCAAATTTGATGGACAGTGGCTTAGCAACTTCATTTACCAGCTCCATCAGGTTCTGCGCATGGATTTCAACAATAGGTGCCATGGACTTTTGTACTTTTAAGTTCTTAAGATGGTCTCAAACCAGATCCTCTCCTACAGTGGGCACAAGGTCTTCATTCTCACAGTCCCTGTGTCTGCCTTCCAAGACTTGGGTGTTGTGGTCAGAGCATTAAATAAATCCATCATACTCATTACTCAAAAGGAATAAAAAGAAATTTGTTTTTTTTTTCTCTGGCCTCAGTCCCAAATGTCCCGAGGTTGTTTTGTCTGAAGTAGATCTTGAATGGACATTTCAGCCTCTCTATAACCACATACTTAAGCATCTGTATTGGAAGGTAACTTCGGAGCTTCCCGTGCTTCTAGCAAAACTTGCAATATCTTTCTATTGTGCTTTCTGTTCCCATTTCTCAGAGATTCTTTAGGTATTTCTTAAAGAGGTATTTCTGCCTTTGTATATTGTAGGCACTTTAACTGAAACAGGAGAGGCGTGTGCCTCATCACTTAGCAAATGTGGGTTGCAAACAGTGTGACACTGATGCACATGTTAGAGATAGAAGCTGGAAATTCAGCTATTTAATTATTTAACTGTGACTCCCCTTATCTTAATCTCTCTTTCTAATGGAAGAACACAAAATGGCACTTTTCCCTTGCCCCTTCATTCCTGCAAGCTTATCCTGTTCTGATATATCTCCCTATGTATGCAACAGAAATGAACAGAGGTAATATCAGAAAGAATCAGCAAGACCCAGATGGACACTACAGCTGCTTTAATTGACTTACGTTGTAAGATGACTAATTTTTGGTCTTAATGTCTTGTTGAATACTCAAATGGATTCCTTTATTTCAACTACTGTGTCACAGAGAACATACTTGGGTTCCAACTTAGTTTACAGACTGGACACCAAGTGAATGTTAATATATTGCTGCAGTTCACCATCCATAAATTCAGCTGCTTCAAAGGCAGGCCTTTCCAAACTAGAGTGCAGCTTCACACATACCTTATTTGCAGTTATATGGTATATCCCAAGGCTTTCTGAAATAATGTTAGCATGTTATTCTTCATCTGTCTCTTATCCTTGATGTTTTCCCCTGAAATGAATAAATGTTTGTGCAACCAATAAATTTGTTTCTTTTCCCCATGTGTTTCTGAGTGCTTCTGGATGCTCTGTATACTTTGTGGATAAAGTGGCCCATCAATTTAGATGGCTTCTAATCTCTATTGTTGACTCGCTTTACAGTTAACTTATTATCATATTCTTCATGCATCATCCCTGCAAGTCTAGTTACTGATTTATAAAACTTTAGTCTTTATCTTTAGCTGGAAAAAATATTAAATAAATGTTTCAAATAATGTTTCAAAATCCTAGGCAACATCATAACAGTGATAAAGACAAAGTTGTCTGCTATACGCTCACTTCAACAATTTGTTTCTTTCGCGTCCCCTAGTAAAATGTTGCATTTGGGAAAATATCATTGGCTTTCATCATGTAGGTTGAGTTCCATCCTCTAGTTAACCTATTACTCTTACAAAGCTGTATGTCTAGATAGCGTAAGAAATACATATATCTACTGAGCATTTTGTTTTTGTTATGCAAACAAAAGAACCTGGTGTAGAATTTGACTTTTTTGCTGTATGATAACATAAAACAGCATAGGAAGGACTTATGATACTAACAATGCTGGGTTGTTCATTACCAGGGAAGGTTTTGTACTCACTCAAAAGGAAATTGATTTTTTATTCAGAAAATCTGCATTCTCAGGTGGATAATTAAAGCTGGGAAAGGTGCAATATTGGACATTTATTTTACAGCTAATCTGATAGAACCATGTATACTTAATATTTGAAAGGAAGATTCTGTATTTCATCACCTTCAACATACCCCAAGGCTTCTATCATCCTCTTCTAAATACAGTAACTGTAGTAGATCAAAGTCCTTGTAACCAGTGAAACTAGACAATATTTTTAGAAGAAACTCAAATAGTATAGACAAAGTTTTGTTTGTTCTTGTTTTGCAGCCCTTTTTATACTTCTTATTCTTTCCCTCATTCTTCCACCCACCCACAAATTCATCAGGGCTGGCAATGGGAAAATATTGCATAATTTACATAAATACAGGGCAAAGATTTCCCTCTTCAAACAGGTATAATTTTCTGTGACTCGATTAGCCATTCCTTGCAGACAAGATAAAAACTCAATATACATGAACAAGTCCTAGGTAATGTTACATGAGGAAAAAAATGTTCAGTGCTCTGAGGTTTAAACTTTAATGGGAGTACTGACTGTGATGCCAAGCCCTGGTGAAAACAGTAGCAAAAAGGACTCCTTTGTGGGTTGGCCAGGCTAGACATTTGACTAGGACATGAATGTGAACTGGGGCAGGTGGGAAGCAAGGAAGCACCAGCTGGTCTCCCTGACTTATTTTAATTCATTGCAAACCACGACAATATATTTTTTAACTCTGTAGCTAGCTGCTGCTTCCACCAAAATCAGGAGGAGACAGGATGTCGCCCTGTGGCTGTCAGGCTGTCTCTTAGCCCGACCTGGTGTGGGGTGCTTCCTGGGACAGGTAATTTCTAATTCATCATTTGCTCAGTGCTATGTCCATTAAATGTCCACTTAAGAAAAGTGAGTTAAATATATTCTAGTAAAAACTAATGTACATATTTCATTGCAGCTTAATCCTATTTCATATCTTAATCTACTTTTCCTTAATATATTTGTCTGACTATATCACAGAGCAATAGTATAGACTTGGGGCAATTGTCTGGGTTATATTTTCTTAAAGTCCTATTCAGTTTTGGGCAGTCTCAACCTCATTAAAGGACTGAATTGTTTTCCTCAGCTTGATTCTCCTCAGGGTTTGTACCTCCTTCGAGAAGTTATAAAACAAAGTTATTTTAAGGGAGAAAATGCCAAAAGAGAGAGAAAACAGCCAAGAAATTAAAGGAAAAGACTTGTTGGTCTTTGAGTTCCTAGGTATACTTCTATCCAAGATAATTAGGCTGACATACTCATGTAATACATACCTAATGTTTTGAAACTTCTTGCTACAGAAGTTCATGAATGCACGGGTTGAAAAAGCAACCAGACAAAGTTGTGAGAGAAGAAACCCACTGAGACTTTTCGATTCAAAGACAACTCTGTCCCAGGAAGTCCCTGACAAGTTGCTTGCTGAAAGCTGAGAGGGTGTGATGGGAAAGCAACATTACACGTTGGCCTTGCCCCTGTGCTGTAACCATCTGCTGTTGGCCATCATCAGCTGCAGAAGCACCAGGATAGCTGACTTTCTGGGCAGTCAGGACAGATGGTATCACAGATTCAGGCAAACAAACATTCATACAGACAAAGAGAATACTAGTTTGATTCAAAATAAAACCAAGAACTAAAAGAACCCCACACCATAGTCTTCACTTTCAAAGGCTCTTGTGACTGGCTAAAGAATAAGAATAGAAATAATCATTGGCAGAAGACTTAGAAAACAAGAAACATCTACAGACAAACTTGATACATTTTTGTTTAAGAACTTGGTAGCAAATCTGGAAGAGTTTATAAAAACTGCGTTGGTTTGTTATCCTTTAAATCATGTTTGAAAATTAGTTCATATCCACTCTGTGTAAGATCACTGACATATAACTGAAAACTCTGCACACAAAGGCACTTGACAGGAAGGAATGTAATGCAAGGGGAAGCACGCATTGGGAATACGGCAAGTTAGCCTTCGCGATTTAGGGAATAGAACAAATAAAAACCTTAATGAAATTCACTTAGAACAAATGGACAGAAATTGCAAATACCTTTGAGAGCAGAGGAGTAATACAGAGAGAAATAGAGGTTTCCAAAGTGTGAGAAAATAGATGAAGATCTAAAAGGAAAAACTGTGTGGTAATACAATGAGAAATTTTCTGAAACATAGCTATTCAGTCAAAGAAGAGAGGAATCTGGAGAGAAGTGTAGCATATTGCAGAGGAAAAGACAGGTGCTGAACTGAACCCCCAGTAACTGAAAAAAAAAAAAAAAAAGTCTGTTATTTTTCTCAGTTTGATTTTAGATTTACATTTTGAAGTTCAGTTGGATGTTTTCTTGAACCAGAACTGAACTAAATGAAGTATTTCTTCCTTCCATTTAAAATGCTTCACTAAAAACTGACACAGAAGAGTGAACATTTTAACCTTTGAAACAGATTTACAGTAAGCTGAACATGAGCTATATCCCTCAAGTACAATATTATTTTTTGCAGTACTGGTTAAGTTGCATTTGTGGAACCTTATCTGTTGAGATGGGAATATCTTGCCTGTGAGTAGTCAACCTGGATGCTTTCTTATTTATTGCAGAATCAGCATATGACTAGCAGGAGGAACAGAGAATTCAAAATAAAATAAAACAAAGCCAGAAAAATGCAAAGACTTGCAGCTTCAGGCAACACCGCCTATAGTCACCCAGCTCACATGTAGGGCATCCTGACAGGATGCACTGAAGCTGACTGAACAGTATTATGTCCAGGTGACAATGGTGTCTCCATACTCTTGCAATCTTTCATCAGATACATTAACTATTTTGAAAAATTATAATTTCTTCATCTACTGTGGAATTTAGTTGTGTTGGTTGCAAACGGGCTTTTCCACACTTCAGACCTGATTGTTGCCAAGCAACGAATGGCAGCCGAGCCAACATGAGAATGTACGGTGCATTGAAATTTCCTCTGCACTTGAGGAATGAGGAGGCCAGCATCTGTCTTCCATGTTCCTTGAGCATGTTCCCCTTCAAAACGCCACAGCAGATCCTCTGACATGAGCTCAGTGTAAGTTCTTGCCTCACAGGAGGGGAGGAGAGTAGCTTTGTCTCATGTTGGCAAGCGTAACACAGGAGAGGACCCTGTGGTACATGCCTCCCCATCCAGCCACCTTTCAAGGTATTCTCCATTATGATCAGATGGTGCTTTAATCTGGATTCCAAATTCCAGCAAGATCAGAGTGGCAGATGAACCTAGGGGTTCTCAGTACACTTGGAGACCAACATCACCATCTCCAACCCTCTGGACCTGCTACATTCTAAAGTTTTTCAGCACTTGGATGATCTGTGAATGCTGTTAATTCAACTGAGGCAATACTCAAAACCACAGAGCTGACAGATGAAACAAAAATTTGCATTTTTTAATCTCCTCCTCTGCGCTTCCATGGTTCCACAGGATTTCCATAATCCAGAAAGCTCAAAACAAATTATTTGCTACATAATTCAAAGCAAAAGGGGTGAAATACTTGCTCTCTTTATTTTCTCCAAGTTCTTGGATGAAGTAAGAACTGAGAAGCCTACACTTTTCACAAATGTCAATTACAGCATTGGCCTTTGAGCATCCTCACAAATCTTTGCATTTTCATTTTCCTACAAAGTAAAAGTACCTTTGGGAATTTAGGTAACTGATTTCCAGTGTGAACTAGTTCACATCCATTGGAAAGGACTGGGTCAATTATCAGCCTATAATTCATTTTTATGAGAAGTTAGTGAATCACATCTCAACTAAAACTGCTTCTAAACCAAAATTTTATCGATTCAGTTCCTTGATTTAGGAATCCAATTCATTAAAGGAATGGGTGCACAGATGACAAAGTTCAGTAAAGACCTAGCAAATAGTGAGCATGTCCATTCTGATCTGAACTACTTTTTGGACACTTTCCTACAGCAGAGCCAGAATTCCCTAACACGACTGAGGATGCATATGAAGACAGTTAGACAGAATAAAAAGAAAACTACACACTTAGCTTCCAGTGGCTGAGAACATTACTGACTTCAAGGACTCCTTATATCACACTATTCCCACTTCTCACTCATTCAGCGTTCAGATGTTCCTTTATTTTTTCACCTTCCTATATCACACTACCATCTTTCTTTTCTCTTCCCTAACTCACTGTAAACTGCTCAACTTTTCTGCCTTGTTCTATTTTATCTTTTCCAAGGATTATGATTATGCATGCTCTCCCCACAGCAAAGACTATGTGTCTCTCCTGTTTTAATACAGGTGGGTTTTAGACCACCAAATGCTTCATTTACCCTGTGATCTTCCTTCTCCTCTTTTTCCATATACTTTCTCATGTTACCCTTGCTGCTTGGGAAGCAGTCCTTCTTAATACAGCATATTGATCATTTTGGAGATATAAGCAGAACTGAAAGCTGAACGTGTTTTCTGCAGAAAGTGCCCTTACTGCTGCCAACATTTCTTTTTCTTCCTAACAGTCAGAGAAGGGACTAAAACCATGGCTCTACTACACACTTGCAGAGGCACATCTCTTTTCTCCTCATTTGCTGTCTGATTGACAGCACACTCAGCAGGTTTCCCTTGGAAATGCAATATTGTCTGGAGCATGGAAATGAATATAATGCTGTGATAAAAGCTTTCATCACATATATTGTAACAAAGAAATGCTGCCAAGGTTAATATGAGGACTCAAAACTTGGCCTAGTATGTACAGGCTGATTTGAACTAGTCCAGGTAGAGGTGCCCAACAGAGACATGACATGCTCCTGCTATGGGGTTATGTGCACAGCTCAGAGTGTCTCATTTCTAGAAAGGTACTCTCAGTGCTGACAGCAGGAAAAAGGATAATGAAAAGGGCTAGCAAGCTTTGAAGGCTGATTTATGAAAAAATTAAGGGTAGGACAGATTGCACAGCAATTAGAGAGTATCTAATGGTCTAAAATTAACAACATAAAGACCAGTCATTTAGGATAAAAAATGACAAGTAGAACAAATGCTAACTAAAGTAGCTCTTTAGACTGCTTATGCAAGGTGAGACCTACTTAAAAGCAGAATAAACTGGGGTCAGTGTCACTATCTAGCTTGTCTAAATTTGAAGTCATCTGTGGATGTCAGTGTGACAGAACTTTGATGGATAAGTCAGAATAAAATATTGATATTTCCACTGTGGGAATAATTTTACAAGGCCACACAGATAGAACAGTTATTGTAGCAGGTACTCGTCCATCCTAAGACCCCTTTAGCCATGTTAACTAAATGTCAAAAAATTATTCAAAGAGGATTTACGAGACTAACATATGACAATTCTGGTTCTATAAAAACTGATGTTTCTATTACAATTACTTAGGCCAAAATTTTTCACTTGAGTGACTGATCTTTCTGATTTCATACAGATTAAATTACTTACTTAAAGGATGCATTCTTCTATTCAAACATGAAACATTGGACATTAAAGGGTGTCTTTTTTGCACAGTGCTAAGAGAGTTACTCCCACGGGATTTACTAGGGTCATTTAGAAACCATATCATAATTTTCAGGAGCTACTTAAATGAAAGTCAGGCAGAGCAAAACACCTAAGGATGTGTTATTCTGGGACAATATGCAGGAGAAATAATAAACATAGTACCTGCCATTACTGTTAGAGACACATGAGGATTACTTTTCATTTACTGCAATGAAAAGGTCCCCTAATACCCACCCTTGATGGTTCTATTTTACTTAATTGCTTTGTTCTATCAGCTATGGAAAAATATATATCCTGGATTACGAATCCCATTAGCGCTTTCAGAGGAAATGTCAAAATAATTAAATTTCTCAGTGATCAGTATTCTGTCCTTTTTTGTCAGGTCTTTTACATATTTACCCTACCATGCACTGCAATTTTAGAGCAAGGTCATCTATTAAGACAAAATTTGTTTTATATAAAGCTTTGCTTAACCACAACTTTTGGGCCTCAAGAAAGCATGTGCATTTAACAGAACCAATAACACGGCATTTCTTCAGACAAACAGAATGCACTTCAGTGAAAATCTTTGATAACAATAATGTCATCTGGAGAACCAAAGTATCACCAGGTTCCAGATTTATGACACCAGTCTAACTTGTATGCCTGGACACTTTCCTGGACAAGTTCTACATAGCCAGTGAAAACTGCCGACCTCAGGTGGACTGAACCTTGCTCTGCAGAGGCCTGTGTCTTAGAGAAGTGGCTTATATTAGATGGGATGAATACAAGAGAAGAAGCTCAATCACAAGTTCCAAATAGCAAACTCCACAACTTAAATGAATTCATCCATTTCCTAAACAAAACCTCCTGAGACAACATGCAAACATAGCTCAAATATTCATGTGAAAGTTGTCTAACAAACAAATATCTTGAGAAGATTAATAGATAAAATGGACTATTTTGGGAAATCACAGAGCACAGTAAAATATTTTTCATTTTACTAGGCAGAATATGAAAGATAAACGTTGTTCCTTTCTTACATCAAGATTGGGTATCTTTCAGGTGCACAGTAGTTCCTGCATCTTCCTACCTGAAGTCCTCTGTGGAAATGCTCCTGCTTAAAGCTTTGCTCTCTGTAGTGATGCTGCAAGAATCTGTCCCTTTGTTGAGAATTGGCAGCTTATTTCAGTCAATTTAACTTTGCTTCTATCGCACAACACTAAGAAATTTAATTTTCTGTGTTGGAAGAACTTGTGTCTACTGGGTTAGCACTATGTAAGCTCAGAGTAAGAAATTAATAGATTTCTGTCCTTGTCTCCAGCCAAGATCCTGAATGTATTTGCAACTGATTTCAAAACGGGAAGTTTTTCTGAAGATTAATTCTATGTTCCCAGTCATATAACAGTGGGAATATATGGAGTAAAAGACAAAAAGCCATGGGACTCTAAGCATGGTGGCTTTTTGTCAGGAGGATGAAATTCAGCCTTGGAAGAAAGGGAAACCTTAAGTACTTTTGGTTTTTGCTTTGGCTTTAATTTCAATAGCTCTTTATGCACAGTAACTCTCAAAAGAAATCTATGCTCTGAAATGGAGCCTACGGAAACCATGCCAAAACAGAGAAGACAAATGTATTGGTATCACTACTTAATTCAGCCAAACTATTTTGGTTGACTTCAGGATACAGGTATGAGAATGAAGACACTGTGTGTCTGCCATTCTGCCTGCTCTCTATGATTAATGGCCTTGTACTTTCCACTGCTTATTGCAACTCCTAGTGCATAACTCCTAAGGGGAGGCAAGTAAATGCTTGATCTAGGAGTCTCATCAGATTGTACGAACTTAGTGACCTGCTGTTCTGGTATTAATAAGAAGCTAATATTGCATGCATCCATGCATACAGCTCAGTAGAGACTTTACTTGGAATTAAAGCAACAAGTATGATCACGTAAAATAAATTTAAAAAGTATTTACAGCAATATCTAGCAAGAAATACAAAATCAGCTCTTTGCAGCTACTGGCTTTTATTGACTGAGGTGTATTGAGATGGTAGTCAAATATCATTACCACAAAGGAGCACAAAGTAGAATGTAGCTAATCACACTTTTTCTCTTAAAGGTTTAAAAGCAAGTTGACTCTACAGATTCAGTACTGGAAAAAGTACCCCAAATCCTACAGGAGTTCCTTGGAGACAGGAGTTGGGGAAAAGGAAGAGAAGGTGGAAGCCCTTCTGCCTTAAATACATTGTTCTTATCAATGGGGTGAACAACACCATCAACAGCAGCAAAGAGGGACAGAGAAGAGTCTGTGCAACCTGCAATTTGAACAGCAGTACTAAAGGTTTTATCCATATGACCATGTAGAAGGAACCACAGTACAGAATTAGATACCTTTTCTAAATGTACGTGTTCCCTTTGTTCAGGGCTGAATCCTTATGTGGGTAGATTTTTTTTTTTTCAAGAAGTCAATCTGGCTCACACTCTCAGAAAAAAGTTTGAAAGAGATCTAAGAGATCAGCACCACCAAGCCACCCTCCATCCACCGTTAGGCAACCTGCTAAATAAGCCATGCATTTGGAAAGTGGAATGACCTAGGACTTTGACCTAGGGCACGAGGTCTAATGCTACTGTGCTTTCTGCCCTGAGCTGCTTTGCACAGAACATGTTGAGTGCCTGCACTGTGCAGCAAGTGCTCTGGTGTCTCCCAGGAGAGTGTCATAGGTCCTAGCTCCTTTGTGATCTAATCCATGACTGTGCTGTAGCTCATGCTACTGCTTATCTTGAGATCTTGCCACCACATGCCATCCAATGCATCAAGCCTCATTTGCTTATGAGTGATTACGTAATTCCGTGTAAAGTATAATGTTCTTTTATTTCAATGTGATACTACTTTACAGTTGCAGTACACATGAAAGCAAAATGCACAGCGATCAAGTCAATGAACAGTTAAATGCACTATCCTTATTTATTGACATTTTGAGCCCTTAGATCTGGAATATGCAGATTTCCAACTGCCTTAGATGTTTCTTTTTGAAAGCAGAAGGCTGAGACCATTTCTATTTCTTAAGTATCAATAATGCCTTCAAGCTCATATGTTATTATAAGACTTAAATGAGAAATTCAGGTATGTTGCTAAATATTTATAGTGACAAGAATGGACTGAGTCAGACACAATGATCAATGAAACTGTCCTGCAAGAGCCAGAAAACAAAAATGACCTGAGGGGCACACACACATACCCCTCAGCTGATGTTAGCTTAGAAAAACTTCCATTATTTGTTTGGTTTGATTTTTACATTAAAAGAGGAAGCTGGTTTTGAGGAAATCTGTATTAGCTTGCAGGCTAATCCATATTAGTGCAGGCTGCAGTGTACTGACATGGCCATAGGGGATGAAGTTTGGGATGAGCCTGGTCCAATTCTTTTCAAACTGATTAAGCTTACATTGAGACTGCATGCAGCTAAGAATTGATAAATCATATTGGGTTTCATATGTCATGTACAGAGCTTCAGAGTAGTCATTAGTTCTAATTTTTTTTGCACATTCAAGAATAAGTTTCAAAAGCACACAGAATTATCTGTCTTACTGATCACTATCATTGTGCAGTTATTTAGAAATGCTGAACTAAAGAGTTGGATTGTTCATTCATTGATTCATTAAGAGCTTTTGGCAATTTTTCATTTCAGTAGTTTTTGATCATGCAGGTATGTCCTCGAAATAACATTGTGGTAAAGCTGAAGACAGTAATTAAATTTCACTCTTTTTCTGATAGCTTCAGGCTACCATCTCAACTGGCTTTCCAGTACATGCTACTTTAATTCAAAACCAAAAATACATTCTGAGATATCCCTTTGAAGTAAAGAGAGCAAAACCTACTTCTTCACATTATGCATTTCTTGTTTTGGGTTGCTATAAATTTCTCTTCTTTATTCCAGGGCAATATTATATTAACTCCCAACCACTGTTTCGAAAGCAGATGTCACCCGTCAACATCTAGACCATATCTCCAGAACTCATCTGATGAAGGATTGGCAGAAAACCCTGCACTTTTGAAGATGCAGCAAACTTCTGCTACTGAGTTAATTGAAAGCTGTAATTTAAACCCCTTTGAAATCTCTGGACATAGCTCCTATTGACTTCAAAGACTGGTAGAGTAGGCACCAAAAGTCTGCATGCAATTCCCAAATGATTACCAAAACAGCATCCATAAGTAAAGGATGCACACACTGAATCTTCTATTAAGAGAAACCTGCTGCTCATCCTGTGTTTCCTCCCTCCTAGTTCATCCCGTCACCAGTAGTGAGCACCTGAGTGCCTCCCAGGAGATGTAAGCATGCTTTCAAAAATGTCTGGAAAGGCAGACCATGAGATTCTGAGATGGATTTCTAACAGGTCACAAGCATTGGTCCTGGGATTTTGATCAGGCTTTATTGCCCTCTTTCAAAAAGTCCTCAACAGTAGAAGTGCATGTTGCCATGGAGTAAAATGCTTAGAGCAATGATTTAGTAATAATGCATTTATTTTTTTTTCTTTATAAGAATTTGGAACAGAAGAAGCCATTTTCAGATCCATTCTAAATCACACTATTTCAGTGTTAATTACTTAAAGTGCAGGAGCGATGCAATAGCCTGGCTTGGGCCAACTGGCAGATTTCTGAGCTTTGGAGTTTTCTGCTCTTCAGAATTACTCTGCAAGTTATAGAAGAAAAAAAAAAAGTATTCTAAACTCTACAGCAGTTATATGATTAGATCATATGTGAAAAGAATAGAACAATAGAAATGCAGAGGTTCTACTATCAAGGCTGAGGCTTCACATTAAAGACAAAATAATTATCAAGTCTAGAAAATGGAAAGATCTACTTCACATAAATAAACATTCTTTTTCTACAATCTTTGATTAGGATTTCCATCTTCATATGTTTTTCTGGGATGAATTTGTAAAACAGTTAAACACAGTGCCCTTTGATGTTTGGCAGAAGCATTGTAAGGTAACAAATTAGGCTCTTACAATGCACTGCAAACAAGAAAACAGTCATTGCTGGTGAAATTGTATCAGACTTGCTTCTTGAAAATACACAAGCAGTACTGAACTTCATTGAGAAGAGATTTCTGCCAGACTAATAGCTAATTAGCCAGAATGGTTGTGCCTTGGACATGACATTAGATGGTCCCCCTGACAACTGTGTCTAAGGGCGCAAATAGTTGTGGATGTGGTCTTTAAATATTCACTGACATTTGGGTCAGTGTTCAGTGAAGCAAGTATACATTTGTTTTATTTGGAAAGGCATACATGGCTAAACAGGGCATACTCCAGTCACTAATACATATACCTCTGGAATGCCAAAACTGTGATTTATAAATGTGTGTGTACGTATACATATATAGACATGTAAGATAATTATTTGTAAGGTTAAGCTGCTGCTGAGCAGTTGTTTATTCACGGACAAGAAATCCTGAGAACAGCTTGTTAATCAAATCTGGTCTCCTGCTGTTACAACCAATATGCTGCCCCTCACATACTTCTGGAATTGCCCATGTTAGAACCTACTTCATGATTGCTTCTTTAAATAGAAGTTTAAAGTTGTCACAAACAAGACTATTGAAGCATGCTATGTAAGCAAGGCTAGGTAAGCACCTAGCCTGCAAAGCCCTTTGCTGGTGTGACCAAAAGAACTCAGCTAGCATCATGTTGAGCTGGGGGTAGACATTGACACCACAGGTGGTATATCTGCTCATACCTGATACCTACAAGTTCTTAAATCCTATTTTTTTCCACTTCCAATCCCCAAATTCATAAGAGTTTATTAATTAAATATGTAATGCATATTAATTAAATAGAATTTATTTTTTGTGTTTGCATTTCCATTTTCCCAAACTGCTCTCTAGTCTGAACTTATATTCATATACATACTATAGCAATGCACAATCTAATAAAGTAAAAGCTCATCAAAATAATTTCCATACAAACCAAATCAATATGCAAATAACATGTCCCACTCCATCCATTTAGCCAATACCCTGAGTAATGCAAACAGCAGTGCTGCATGCCCTTTGAATACAAATGAAAGGAAGCAGCTGGTCATACACACCAGAACATGGGGAAAACTTTTCCATAATGGATTTTCTTTCATCATCAAATTTCTCAGAAAGTACTTTTTAATTTGGTTATGCTCAAGTCATTCAAACTTTCATAGTAGAGAGGAATTGCCTGTAGTACTGATTGCCATACACATGATCACCGCTGCTCTGTAGTCACTTGCGTTGACACTGTTCTCTGGAAAAATAAAAAATAATAATGTTGATTTTGACATCTTACATGCAAAATTTGCTTGACATACATTTGGGCCACATAGCTTTGTGTAGCTGCATTTAGGATCAAGAAGTCAAGTAATAGCAAGAGCTTGTAGCCATGTGCAAGCATGAAGACCACATTCTTTGAATGTAAATCTCTGCCAAAGTATTGCTACAGGCAAGTGTTGGATACACTGGAGAAAGAAGGTGGAATCTGCATTCACCTTTTGATTTGGCCAGGTGATGTCTTCTTCCATACATCTCCTCTATCACAACCTCAGATACTCTGTCAAGAAGACAAATTAAACCCTGGGCCAAATCCTCACAAACCAAAATCCAATAGAAGAGGACCTAGCCTGTCAACAGTTTGATGATATGCTACAAATCTACAAATGTGATACAGATACGCAGATCCTGTGATTCCTCTGCGGTACACTCAGAGACCCTTGGGTTGAAATCTTTCTGGAGTCATTAAAAAAAAAAAATCCTGAATTTACCTTTACCTCCATTGATCTGAAAGAAATCTAAATAATACAGGAGATTAGAATTCTAATTCTGGCACCCTGAAAAAATTATTACTACTGTAATACTTAGTGCTTTTGATCTCTCATTATATCAAAAGCATAAAATTTTCTTTTTATTATTTTTTTAATTTTATTATTTTGCATTTCTTTTACCACACATCCACTATGTTTTCACACAGCTATGTGGAAAATGAGTCCTTCATATTGTGGAGAGTCACATGGAAAAGAAATATCTAGATGTCACCTTTGGAAGATGCTATGTGAGTGGTTGTAGAAATCTGGGATACTGAGATATCATCCGGTCCATTCTCCATCTCTCAGACCTGAGGAAGGATTATTTAGCAGGTCCTTCCTAGATGTATCTCCATTTTCCTTTTATGCCCATTCAGAGACAGATCTCTGCTCTTGCTAATCAGTGATGTAAATAAAAAGTTCTTTATGTTAGCCAGTCTTGTTTTCCCAAGGTTAGTTAAGTCCTACTGCATCTTGTCTTTGCATGAACATACAATACAGCTGAGCCTGTTCTCTTCATAAGAGCCTTTCATATATTTGAACATTGTGAAACATGCTCCCAGTCATCATACTTTTTCCATTATTTAATGCTTAATATAACTGATTAATTCAAGTCTCCATATAGGTCATGTTTTTTTTTCTTAGTGCTTTAAACCTGTTACAACCCAGATAATTTCTCAACTCATTCTTTGTCAGTTTATTTGGCTTTTCTCTTAACAGTGGATTTCAGTACCTCATCTGAGAAATCACTAATGTTGAGAAGATCAAGTGATTTTCCAGTGTTTGCACATGTGATGTGTTGTGTTATTCAACTCATATTTAGTCTCTAGTCCACAATAAACTTATCCTTTTTGCACTGCCTGCAGCCTAACCAGATTTTGCTTCAATTTTTACTTCTGTCACTCTTCTTAAATGCAGTACTTTGTATTCAGCTTTACTGAATATCACCTCAGTGTTTTGGGACTATTTCTCTAAGTTATCAAGATCACTTTGAATCGTAACCCTTTTTTAAAGTATTTGCAGTCACTTTCCCCTTTGGTGTCATCTGTGGATTTTGGAAGAAAATTATTGTCCATCATCCTAACTGTTAATTCTGAGTTCAGAAGAAAGTCTCATGGGCTCCTCCTTGATATGCCCTCTAGTTTGACAGAATCCTGTAATCACCCTTTGACTGCAGTTTTGAGCAGTGATGCACTCACCCCATAATAATTTTATAGATTATGATCCGTGTATAACTGTGATTAAGGCATTGCTCATGATCTTAAAATAGACTTTTAAAGTCTCGAGACTGGCATTTGCATTTTTCCTCCCCCTGACTCATGATGGTAGTATAAGCAGAATAAAGGTTGTGTGTAGGATATGCATCTTAACATAAGGAGATTTCTTTCAGCAAAACCTAAATTCAGATTTCCTTGGATTTACAGCATGGATTTTAAGCAAATTCTAAAATCTACATACTTGCAGATGACTGCATAATACTTGCTCTATTTTATCTGATTGCCTTTTTTTTTATTTTTCCCAGTAGTATTTCTTCATGAGAGGAAAAATTTAAAAAACATTATTCTTTAATACTAAAAAAGAAATCCAAATGCTACTGCATGATATTTCTGAGTCTGACAGCAGAAGAATGATAATAAATGCACCACATTTAGTTTAAATCACTTTCGTGGTACAAACATCTGAGGACAGATTTTCCACAGCAGCAAAGCACTGCAGAGCCTTCAAGAATGTGATGACTTTGGCAGAACTTGGAGGGAGCAGATGATGGAGTCCTGGGAGAGGCCTTCCATGGCCCCAAAGCAGCTGCTATCACTTCTCGCTCCCTTCCTCTGCCACACATGCCTCCTTCATCTGGGATGGTATCAGCATGTTGACCTCTCCTTGCCACGACTGGGGAAAGCACAGAAGTCATCTGTGAATTCACCTTGGCAGAGCAGTGCAAAGCATGCGGCCAAGATCAGCCCTGCATTTGTGCTTATCTTCCTGGCTTGGAGGGCTGTGGAAGGAGTGGCAAACAGTCAAATGCAGTCTTGAAATACTTGGGATTGCTGGAATAAGTAATTTCCCAGAACTTCTGGTGCATGTAGCCAAACTTTATCATCCAGCTACAGTACTGTAGCTGAGAAAGCTTCATCACAACTTAGCGGTAGAGGTGCCTTAATGATGAGCCCTGTTAAAACATACACAAATTTTGCTCTAGCTCTGCCTATGGCCCAGTATCTGTGGTTTTCAAACTGTGGTCTGTTGAATGGATTTTGTGGCCGTTCTTAGGACTCTGCCAGTGATAACTAAATATCCTTCTCAGCACAAGCCCCTTCGCCTCTCCAGCATGTTGCAATATGTCACAAATATGCCATGTCACAAACAAACCTAATATGGAAATATTTTAAGGAGCCACAAATGAGAAAGGAAAACTTATTGCCTGTTTACTATTGTAGCACCTAGGCATCATTATTTAAATTTATCTTAGTTAAAGTCTTTTAGCACAGATTCATGATATTGATACTTTTACGTGACTATGTTCTTACATTAAGATCATTCAGGGCAAGCACATTACTGACACAGATAAGAAATTTTTAAAGATGTTTTAAGTTAGAAAAGAAAAAGATCATAGAATACTTAGGGTTGGAAAGGACCTTAAGATCATCTAGTTCTAACCCACCTGCCATGGGCAGGGACACCTCACACCAAACCATGTTACACAAGGCTCTGTCCAACATGGCCTTGAACATCGCCAGCAATGGAGCATTCACAGCTTCCCTGGGCAACCCATTCCAGTGCCTCACCACCCTTACAGGAAAGAACTTCTTCCTTATA